>PVJD01001448.1:0-266188 GCA_004026545.1 Mormoops blainvillei | reverse complement strand
CCCTACCCTTTCAGAGATCTACTGTCTTTGGCTGTCACTCTGCACTCAGCAATCCAGCTTAAGCACCACAGGGCCATGGCAGAGTCCCTCCTGGGTTCAGGGCTGCTGCTTTCTCTCAGGCTGTCACTGCTCAGGGGAGCGGTCTGCCTGGGCACGATGGCTGCTGCCACCTGGGGGATGACTCAGCTTCGGGATCCCACAGCTACTTTCTCAACCCTGGCCTCCTCCCCAGTCTCTCCTCATGTGTGTCTAGCCCACTCTGACCTTTCTCCCCAAGGCCTCCATCCCCAGTCTCTCCTCATGTGTGTCTAGCCCACTCTGACCCCACCTTTGCCGGAGCTCAGGGTAATTGGCTACAAATGACAATTTATGCACTGGCCCTGTAAATGACTCTTTCAGTCTCCAGCCACCAGTCTCTGGCAGAGAGCTACCCTGCCACTTTTCACAGCTGGCTGTTATCTGTGTATTTTTTGCGCTCTGTTACTGTAGGCTGGGGATCCCCACTTATGGTTTAGAGCCTGCTCTTCTCAGGGGGATCCAACTGGGAGCTTAAATATCCCTCTGGTGCTGCCTCCTGAGGGTGCCCAGCCAGCCTTCTCATGTCTCCGCTGCACTCCTTACCAGTCAGGTTGTGCCAAACTGATTCTTCTGTCTGTCCAAGGTTATAAGGTTTCTCTCTTGCTATTGCTTAGTTGTTTCTTCTATGTGATTTCATCACAATTTAGTTGTGATTCTAGATTGGTCCTGGGAGGAGGTTAGTGTGACTTCCATTCGCTCCTCTGCCATCTTGATCTCCAATCATTGTTTTCCTTTAAAAAAAAAAAGATTTTATTTATTTATTTTTAGACAGAGGGGAAGGGTAGGAGAAAAAGAGGGAGGGAAATATCTATGTATGCTTACCTCTCACACCTGCCCTCCCATTGGGTTCTGGTCTGCAACCCAGGCATATGCTCTGACTGGGAATCGAACTGGCAACCTTTTGATTCATACGCCAGCACTCAATCCACTGAGCCACATCAGCCAGGGCTCCAATCATTCTTTTCTTAACAGAGAAATATACAGCAGATTATAATGTGCAAATGTTGTGTTATGTTAATTATTTGGTATGAAATAAGTAATTCCTGAATCAGTTTCTCCTCTCTATAAAATGGGAGTAAACCTCCACCTTGAAAGTTTGCGTGAGAGACTAGAAACATGTATACAGAGTACTCGGTACAAGGCATAGGACATTGTAGGCACTCCCAAATGGCAGCAAATATAATTGCAAAATTCAGTGAAGGGATTTCTAAGAAACCAAGTAAAAGATTCTCCAACTACACAGAGAATGAGTATTTATGGCAAAGGAGTTAATGAATGGCCCAGCCATTCACCCATTTTTCTCAGACATACATTCTTTCATTTGGACTTTTGACAGAAACTGGATAACAGTCAGCTCAAGGTTAAAGTTTATGGCAAGAGCCTGGTGTCTGTGTTTCTTCATCATTGATTGAAAGAGGAATTATATCCAAAGGTAGTTTGTATGCATGAGACAAACTTGATCAAACAGGGAAATTGAAAAGCCTAGCATCTAGCTTCCGATAGCTAGAGAGCCTTTTCACTTCTCCATAAAGCACTGGGTACTTGCCAGCAGACCTGGGGTTTTCCCCAAAAGCATTTGCACATCCTCACCTATTTAACCAGGACTCTTGAAATAATAAAGTTTTACCTTATAAATCTTATTGGACACTAGCCAGCATACATGGTTGATGACAAACTAGCTGGGAAATGTCTGCATCTCAGCTCAAATATAACCAACACTGAAGCATCTTTCAGCAAAGACATGGCTTAAAAGACTGTAGCTGGCCACTTTGGAACTTTGGTCATCTAAGAATCGGTAGCCCTAAGGAGAGTGGAGGCTAGATGCCCATGAACTTGGTCAAATTTCCCACTGGCTTGCTGAATAAATCTGCATTATTCCCAATATCTCTGTGAATCCAGAGCCCTAAGTTATCATTATAAGCTGTGGCTGTGGGATATAAAAACAAGAAGTCATTTAAAACAGCCATAGAACCAATGGCGAGTTACAGAGACTTAGAGGAAGGGAGAGAAAAAAGAGGAGGAAAACAATTTCCAACTTAAAATTACCCTGCATACCAAAATTCAAAAATACTTGAAAAAAGAAAACACATTCAACAAAATAAAAAAAACAGGGCATGAATCTATACAGGTGAAATTAATTTTATGGAGAGTCGTTTAAAAGATGTTAAAATAAGTTATATTTAAAACACTTTCACAGAAACACCCGGAATAATGTTTGACTAAATATCTAAGCAACCCATGACCCAGTCAAGCTGAAACATAAAATTAACCACTATACTTTTTATCTGCACATTTGCTCAGAATGAATAACATCTGTTTAAAATGAAAAATAAATGATGTGTAAACTCAAGCAACAATAAACATGAATATGAAAAAGAACCAATTGCAATTGAAAAACACAGCCCCTGGAATAAAATCCCAATGAATGCGGTAAAATGTAGCCTGGGTGCAGTTGAGTAGATAATTAATTAATTGAAGATTACACTGTCTATCAAAAACCTACAGCAAACATTATTCTTAATGCTGAAATTTTGATAGCATAGTCCTTAATGCTGGGACAAATAAGAATGCTGCCTATCATCTTTTGTTTTTTAAGTGTGGCCACACCTCATGGCCGCTCAATTAATTGTAAACCTAAGAAAAAGTATGTGAGGACATTAAGGAAAAAGTTATAAAACTTATAAAACACATAAAATAAGTCCTGGATGAATGGAGTGACATACTAAGTTCATAAATAAAAAGATGTAACAATATAAAGATGTCAAGTTCATCTATTAATTCAATATAATTTCAATTAAACTCTTAATAGCATTTTGTTAAATTAGACAAAATGATCCTGAAATTGATATAGAAAAACAGAAAGCCAAGAATAGACAAAGAAGGCAAGAGAAGAGATGGAGGAGAATGAATATGAAGAAGAGAGGAGATCAACAATAACATCAAGGTGGGGAAGCTTTGCCTACCAGATATCAGAACATTATAAAACCATAATAAATATGAGATAGCAAGGGGAAAATAAACGGTCAAGAGAGAATAGAGAGCCAGGAGCAGAACCCCCTTGTATAAAAAGACATGACTGAGATGGCAATTAAAATGATGAGGAAAGGATGGTGTGATGATATTTAATAAATAAGGCTAGTTGTTCATATGGGAAAATAGGTGTCTACCTCACATCCTGAGCATAAATAAAATCCAGGATAATTAAGACGTAAATATATAGAAATATTTTATAATTAAAATGTAGAAAAACATCTTTATGATCCTAAGATAAGAATGGATTTTTTAAACAAAACACTAAACCCCAAGAAAAATGAAAATATTGATAAGCCTGACTACATTAAAATTAAACACTTTTCTTCAAGAAAAGTCACAGTAAACAAAGTTGAACTACAAGTAACATACTAGGAGAAGATATGTGCAACAAGTTTTACTTTAAAAAAACAGGATTAAGTGTCCAAAATATATACAGAATGGCTATAAATCAAAAAGAAAAGATAATAGAAATATGGACAGAAGTTATGCACAGAAGAGAAAACCTGAGTGAGTTCACATATGAAAAGATGTTTATCCTTCCTAGTAATGAGGAAAATGCAAGATGAAACAAGATACCATTTCACACCAATTAATTAGACTGGCAAAAATGGTAAATTTTACTGATGCTAAATGTTGGCAAGGATGTTTGCTGATACTAAATGTTGGCAAAGATGTTTGAGCAGGAGGTAGTATATATCCATAAACCTGTTTTCACCCTTGTGTATTGGGTTGGCCAAAAAGTTTGTTTAATTTTTTTCCATAAGATGGCTCCAATATTACTTAGTTGTCTTTAACTTTATTCCAAACAATTTTGTTAGAGTGAATTGTGACAGCTATCATAACATTGTGCATTTTTTTTAATTTATCAAAATTGATGAATTTTTGTGTAGCCATTTTAATATTGAAGATGGAAGAAAACATGCAACATTTTTGGCATATTATGCTTTATTATTTTTTAAAAAGGTAAAAACACAACTGAAATGCAAAAACCGATTTGTGCAATGTGTAGAGAAGGTGCTGTGACTGATCATATCAAAGTGGTTTGTGAAGTTTCGTGCTAGAGATTTGTCAGTGGATGATGCTCCATGGTCGGGTAGACCAGTTGAAGTGGATAGTGATCAAATCAAGACATTAATTCAGAACAATTAACATTATACCACAGGGGAGATAGCCAACATATTCAAAATATCCAAATCAATAAAGTTTCAGTGAAAACAAAAAATGTGTCTTTTATTTTATGGAAAAAAGCATACAGATTTTATGGCCAACTCAGTACATACCTCCAAAGAAACTCTCCACATGTGCTCAAGGAAATAGTATACAAAAATTGTTTTCTGGACTTCTGGCTAAGATGGAGACCTAGGTAGATACACTTTGCCTCCTCTCACAACCAAAAGAAGGACAACAAATTTAAAAACAAAAACAACCAGAACTGCCAGAAAATCGAACTGTATAGAAGTCCAACAACCAAGGTGTTAAAGAAGAAACATTCATCCAGACTGGTAAGAGGGGCGGAGATTGAGATAGGAAGCTGGGGCAGAGGGGATGCGGCAAGGTGGCAGCTGGAGGACTGGGCAGGTAAGATGGCAGATGGCAGTCCCACATTTGTATGCAGATAAACCAGGTGGAATGACAGGGGAATGAGACAGACTGCACAACCCAGGGTTCCAGTGCAGGAAAAGAAAACCTCAAAACCTGTGGCTATAAAAACCTACCAGGGTTGCAGCGGTGGGAGAAACTCCTAGCCTCACAGGAGAGTTCATCAGAGGAGCCCTCAGAGTTCCAGAATGTACACAAATCCACTCACCCAGGAACCAGCACCAAAAGGGCCCAATTTGCTTGTGGGTAGCAGTGGAGTGACTGAAAGCCACCCAGAGCCGATTAAGAGGCACTGTTCCCTCTGGACCCCTCCCCCACATACAGTGCCACAAAACAGCATGTGGGTTGCCCTGTCCTGGCGAATACCTAAGGTTCCATCCCTTACAATGTAACAGGAGTGCCAGAGACAAAAACAGGAGTGCCAGAGACAAAAACATAAGGCCCAAATGAAAGAACAGATCAAACCTCCAAAAATAAAACTAAGCTGTAAAGACATAGCCAACTTATCAGATGCAGAGTTCAAAACACTGGTAATCTGAATGCTCACAGAATTTGTTGAGTATGGTTGCAAAAGAGAGGAAAAAGTGAAGGTTATGCAAAGTGAAATAAAGAAAAATACACAGGGAACGAACAGTGAAGGGAAAGAAACCGGGACTCAAATCAACAATTTATAGCAGAAGGAAGAAATAAACATTCAACCAGAACAGAAAGAAGAAACAAAAATTCAAAAAAATGACGAGGCTTAGGAACCTCTGGAGCAACTTTAAATGTTCCAACATCTGAATCGTAGTGGTGCCAGAAGGAGAAGAGGAAGAGCAAGAAATTGAAAACTTACTTGAAAAAATAATGAAGGAGAACTCCCCGAATCTGGCAAAGGAAATAGACTTCCAGGAACTCCAGGAAGCTCAGAGAGTTCCAAAAAGTTCGGACCCAAGGAAGCACTCAGCAAGGCACATCATAATTACATTAACTAAGATTTAAAATAAGGAGAGAGCCCTGGCCAGTGTGGCTCAATGGATTAAGTGCTAGCCTGTGAACCAAAGGATCATCAGTTCAATTGGTTTGATTACCAACCAGGACACATGCCTGGGTTGCGGGCCAGGTCCCTGGTAGAGGGCGTGCAAGAGGTAACCACACATTAGTGTTTCTCTCCCTTTCTCCCTTTCTTACCCTCTCTCTAAAAATAAATAAAATCTTTTCTAAGAAAAGATATGGAGAGAATCTTAAAAGCAGCAAGAGAAAAGGATACAGTTACCTATAAAGGAGTTCCCAAAAGACTGTCAGCTGATTTCTCAAAAGAAACCTTACAGGCAAGAAGGGGTTGGGAAAAAGTATTCAAAGTCATGAAAGTCAAGGACCTACATCCAAGATTACTCTATCCAACAAAGCTATCATTTAGAGTGGAAGGGCAAATAAAGTGCTTCGCAGACAACATAAAGCTAAAGGAGTTCATCATCACCAACCCCTTATTATATGAAATGTTAAAGGGATTTTTCTAAGAAAAAGAAGATCAAAACTATGAACAGCAAAATGACAACAAACTCATAACTACCAACAACTGAGCCTAACAACAAAAACAAACTAAGCAAACAACTAGAACAGGAATAGAATCACAGAAATGGAGATCACATGGTGGGTTATCAGTGGGGAGGGGTGGAGGGAGAATGGAGAAGAAGGTACAGGGGAGAAGAAGCATAATTGGTAGGTACAAAAAAGACAGGGGGAGGTTAAGAACAGTATAGGAAATGGAGAAGCTAAAGAACTTATATGTATGACTCATGGACATGAAGTAAGGATGGGGGATGGGTTCAGGTGGGGAGGGGTGATACAGGGCGGAGGGGAATAAAGGGGAGAATAAAAAATAAAATAGAATAAAATAAAATAAATTAAAAGATTTCTTCAAATTATCAGTAATAGCAGGCAAATTGCAAACAACCTAAATACCTATCATTAGGAGTATGAATAAGTAAATTTCAGCATATTTATAAGTGAACACATGGCATTAAAAATGAATCCATGAATAAGCCTCAAAAATACAAATGAATAAAGCAAATTTTGAATAGATCATATACTATCAAACATTTATATAAAGTTTGAAAACATATGTATACACAGATCTGATTATAAGCTAATTGCCTAAAAGCATGCATGGGTGGGTGTTCCAGTTCTCAAACTTAGTGTAGTGGTCAACTCTGAGGCATATTGCCTTCAGGGAGGGCTTCAATTGTATCTCTATATATTTATTTCTTTTAAAAATATATGCTACCCTGGCTGGGTGGCTCAGTTGACTGGAACATTGTCCCATACACCAAAAGTTGTAGGTTTGATTTCTGGTCAGGGCACATACCTAAGTTGCAGGTTTGATCCTTGGTCGGAGTGCATATGGGAGGCACCCAATCAATGTTTCTGTCACACATCAGTGTTTCTCTCTCTCTCCTCCTTCCTCTCTCTTTAAAATCATTTTTTAAAAAACATATCCTCAAGTCAGGATTAAAAATAAATAAATAGATATAAATATAAAAAATAAATCTAAAAATAAAATAAAATACATATATATACACCAATATAAAACACATATAATTATAGGTTCCTGTGGCACTGAGGCTATCTAGGATGCCTTGACTAGTCATGCACAGAATTATGTATGTTGCTTTACTCAAATTCCACCTACATAAATGTTAATCTCATTCAAAACATCCTTACAGAAACACCTAGAATAACATTCGACCAAATATCTAAGCACGACGTAGCCCAGCCAAGTTGACACATAAAATAAAACATTACACTTTTACTCTCACATTTCTGATAGTTATCAATATCTGATAGTTAGGGATTTCTGATAGTCAAGGGTCATGGTTAAGGACAGGGGTTTAGAAGCAGCAGACTTGAATTTGAATTCTGGTTCTTCCTCCTATTGAGAAGTGACTTAATATCTCTATGCCTCAACACCCTCTTCTTTAAAATGGTAATAATAAGAGTTTGTGGTAAGGATTAAATAAAATAATGCATTCGGCACTCTCAGCATAGTGCCCAACCCATAGTAGGTATCAATAAATGATACTTGTTATATGCACATTGCTCATTATACCTTACTCTATGATTTGAATGCAGCACATATAGAAAAACATGCTTTTGGCTGGAAAGGGTAAGTGGGATGAGCAATCAGTCTAAAGGAAGACCAGCAACATGGAAAGAAGGGGTGTGCCTGCCCTCTCTCGCTGGAGATCCCCAGGGGCAGGGGCAGGACCTCAGATTTTTACTTGGACATCTCCACAGCCACTACAGCTATTTGTGGAAGCCCCAGTAATCACCATGGCAGTCCAGGTTTTAATCCCATTACTCCACAGGTTAACCAAGTGTTGTCCCCCAAGTCTTGCTTAGCCATTGTACCAGTTATTTATTGTCAAAACGCCACATAACGATCATCCCAAAACTTAGTAGCTTAAAACAATAAGCATTGACAATTGCTCACAAGTCTGTGAGTCAGCTGGACAGTTCTGCTGATCTGCACCAGGCTTGGCTTTGTGGCTGGGCTCACCTGTGAATCCAAGGTCATCTGGCAGGCTGGCCAGGGCCTTGCTGGTTTAGGACAGCCTCTTTCACACATCTGAAGGATGGAGGGCTTCATCTGAGGTGACAGACACAAGAGATTGCATGTCTTTCATCATCTAGTAGGCAACCCTAGACTTGTGCACATGACACTTGAGCAAGGTTTCAAGAGAAAGGGGAAGCTGCAAGACCTCTTGAGGGCTAAGCTCATCATTCCCACCACATGCTTTTGGCCAAAACAAGTCTCAAGGCCAGCCTGATTCAAGGAAAGGAGAAGTATGCTCCACTCCTTATGGGAGAAGCAAGCAAATCACATTTCCAAAGACATGGACCCAGGAGAGTAGTAGACTGGGGCTATTTGGTCAATGCAGCACACCCATGACTTCTGTCACTTGCCTTCCATTGACCTTCATTAGAAGGAAGCCAATCAAGCAACCATATTTGTCCCTCACCCCCTGCAGCTATGTTCACAGGTTTATGTTTCATTATAGAGGCAAAAGGGAGCTACTGAATGTTTTAGGAAAACCAAAGGACTAATGAAAATGGATTTGGAAAAATATTTTCCTGACATTTGGGGAGCAAACACATTTGCCTGAGACAATCAGGAAGGCAGGGTTGAGGGGACAGTATTTGAAGCACTGGGAACAGAGCTTACAAAGACCCAGACGTGTGAAAAGATGGCAACATGAACAAGCACAGGAAGCCTCCACTAGTTGCTTATAATTAATTAGTGTTGCCTAATTTAGCAATGAAATGTTTCTTCTCATATGTTCCCCTAGAGAGCTCATGACATTCATCTCCCCACTTAAAGGCCAAAATCAAGAATAAAGAAGGATTCAATGTCTCTCATTTGCTCAGGCCAGTTCACATGCATTTGTCCTCCAGCCATAAGTGAGCGGTTTCAGGGTAGAGATGAACTTATCACTTGGGGGGAGGGTGGTGGGGTGATTTAGTAATTGAGTGCTGGTCTCAGACCTGGCTCAGCCACCTTCTTGCTGTGCACCTTGGAGCCAGCAGCACCTCTCCGATTCGCCTTTGACATCTGTGAAATGAAGCAGCACCTACTGGTAGCCCTCCTGTGAAGATTAAAGCAGGTGAGGCAAGAAAAGCACTGAGTAGAGTACCTATTAATGAATAAGCTCAGTAACTAGCAGACGGCTATTGGGCCTTCTAGCTCCTGAGTATCATAGAGCAGGGTCGACACACAATTCTGCTTCCATCATTGCCTCTGCATGCTCCACAGCTGTCGGTGAAAGCAATGACTGGCCCAGGCAGGGCCTAATTGTGCACTTCAGGTCTTAGAAGGGAGGTCTTGACAGGGCTGATTATTAAATAATAAGTAAATTAGCGCTCAGTCAAATTAGACATGGCATTGATTTTTGAACTTTTATTTAAAAATATTTGTTCATTATGAGCGAAAGCAAGCAAGCAAGTTACATTTAATCAGTATCCATTTTTTAAAAATATGTGCTTATATATAAAGCATATATATATACTTTATATATGATATGTATTTATATAGGTATATATTTAAACATATAATATGTGGATATATAGATCATGTATAGGTATATATTACATATAAATTATATATAAATATATAAGAATATATTCATGAATATATAAGTAGATATAGAATAAATATATAATTAAATATATACACTTGAAGTATATCTAAAGTATACAGTTAAGTAAATATATACATTTAAAGTGTATATGAATCAGTATAAAGGGGCATATATATCATTTTATGGCTATAGGTACATCGTGCTGTTTGTCAACACTTTAGTTAACAATTTCTCCAGCATTTGGTCTAAGAAGGCAGTAGCCATAAAAGCCACACCCATGACACTCTCCCATCAAGTTACACCCTAACTAAGTACCTTCTCAAGAACTCAAATGTGGTTTACAGAAAACTTAGACTAGTAGATAGTGGTTTGCTCATAGGCCTTTCACCACAAGGGTCAACTTCTATAATAATTTTGGGGTTTATTTGGATACAATATACAGATTTTTTTCTTGTTTCAAAGGTATGGTGGAGCCCAGGAAATATGTAATTTTTATGGAGGCAGGATTTCCTTTCACTCACACAAAGAAAAAAATCTGTGTGTATATGTAAGGGCTGGTGCCATAGCTTTGCTTGCCCCACGAGGATGTCACAAACAGTATGCTAGTCAATGCTGCAGAAACCAAAACTTCCTAGGGTTCTGTGGCCAGTCAACCCCTGCCCCTCCCCACATCTCCTTACTGTGTGCCACAGTTTGAGCAGCAAGTGGAAAAGCCAGCCCTCCCCACACTGGCCCTTCAGCAGGCTGTGCTCACACTGTTCCAGCAGACTTGATAATGGGACCATTTCATCCCTTAGCGGCCTCACAGTCCTTTAAAATGGACTTGCCAGGGTCTGGACTGGTAGTTTCAAATGACTTCCACATCTTGCTGTTTAGGATTAAAACATAGCATGCTGATGGACTTGAGAGTTTGTGCTTGTTTCGGTTCTCTAGTGCCACTAACAAAGTACCCCAAAACTTAGTGGCTTGAAAAAGAACAAACATTTATTTGCTCACAGTTCTGTAACCTGGACAGAGACAGCTCATCTCTTTCCACCAGCTGCTGACTGGGGTGACCTGGCCGGTCTAGAGGAGGAAGGTATCACACACACCAGGTGCCTCATCCAACATAGGATGAAACGTGTTGAAACAGTGGAGGTTGCTGGATCTCTCTCTCCGTATGCTCCATCCATTTGTGGGCTAGCTTCAGCTCCTCTATAGGGCACCTGGCACCACCTGATGGAAGCAGAAGCTTCCAGGCCTCTTAAGAAGTGGTTCTTCATCCTTTCACTGCATTTTATGGGTCACCCAAGTCATCTTGCCAATTCAGGGAGAGGGAAAATATACACAGGAGGGGAAGAGCTACTTGGAACCCTTGGTATAAGGGAAGAGAGAAGACAAAAGGGAGAAAATTAATGGAATTAGAGTGTCTGTTGCAGAGAACATTCTTGAACATGAGCCCTGAGAAGGCCTTGCTCAGAATTATAAGGCCGGGCAAACCTCAGAAAGATTATCTAACAAATGCCTGGGGTTCTGAATCTGGCCAGCCTCAAAGTTCCTGCGGACCCCTTAAAACTATGCAAAATATTGCCAATATATGCTTCCTTAATTCCTGGAGAAAAGTGGGAATCTACAGCAGTCAACACAACTTCAAAGGACCCTATGATCCAAAAAAGGTGATGGGGCATTTTCCTATCACTGACAGGCAGCATTACACCCCCAAGAGATGGGCAAGCCTTGAAATGAAGCACCAGCCCACAGTTCCAGTACTTCAAAAAAATCAGAGCTCTTCCAACCAGTACAAACCTGTTTTATATGGTGTTTCTTTTTCACCAGAGGCCTATGTGTTTTGTTCAGGAAGACACTTCAAATTTTAAAGTAAAGATCAAATTTCAAGGTTGAAATGTTCTGAGAGGCCTCTTTGGGTAGAAATAAGTAAAGGTCAAGAAGGCAGCTGGAGGGGGAGGAGAAAGAAAAGGTTCGCTGGGATACACAGGTGGAAAATCAGGTGGGCCAAGTGCTATCTTCCAGCTAACTGAGCCATTGAAAAGAATCAAATTGCTTCCAGTTGATAGAATTTAAGGAAGCTCCTCCAGGGGCTTTTGAAACTGTATCTAACTCGTCTTTATTTGTCTCCACAGCCATGGGACCCGATGTGCAGGGGAAGTTTCTGCCGCAGCCAACAACAATATCTGTGGGGTCGGAGTGGCATACAACTCCAAGGTTGCAGGTAAGCCGTCCCTGCCCAACAGCAGGCCCCAGGCTGGGCAGCCAGCCCCAAAATGCATCACATCCTCGTCTCTGGGCTGGCCAGGGCCTGGCAAAAACTCCCACTGCCGCAGGAGATCTGGAACTCATAGATTTAACAACAGTGAAAAAAAAATTTTTATTTTAACCTATATGACAATATTAATAAACTTTTAAATTTTTATTTAAGCATAGTATAGAGCAAAGTGCACAGATCACAAACATATAGCTCAATGAATTTTTACAAACTGGTCAAAAAAGCAAAACATTACCAGTACCCCAAAAGCCCTCCTTATGTCCCCTCCCACTTACTACCCATAAACACAAGAATAATGACAATCTTGATTTCTAATAGCAGACTTTGTTTATTGCCAGTTTTTAAACTTTATATAAATGGAATTATATTTTCTGTACTCTTTCTTGTCAATATCAAATCTTTCTGATGAAACTCAAAGAAAGACTGTAGACAATAAGGAGATGTGTATAAATCGTTATAAACATACTTGGAATCTTCAAAATGGTTTTGTGTTCTTTGTGTTTTGTACAATGCATCTTATCTTTAGGGATATTCTACCTAGAACCTTTTTACTAAGTTCCACGGGAAGGATATTTAACAATTTCGTCTTTACAGAGGGCTTTAGAAATGAGGGTGGAAAGTCACTAGAAATTTAGAAACCAAAACCTGTGCCCATCCCAAAAAAGAGAGAGAGAGGAAGAAGATGAAAGAGCCAGGTTCACAATCTTTCAACAAGATGCTGGAGAATGGAGTGGCTCCTGGCTCGTTCCACATTTAGCATCAAATTGGTTCTTAATTTATTTAGGCTGACTCACCCAACCTTATTTCTCTTTTTTTTACAACTGTGTTGATATTTTTCCTGGTGATTTAATGGAACCATAAACATACTTTGTGCTGACACTTACACTTCTAGGGACCTAAATAAAGCAAGATCAACTTACACAAACCCACCATTAACCTTTTTCAACACTGTTTGCTAAGCGGCTTGCCTGAGCTAGGTGCTGAGTTTCACAAAAGAATACATCTGGAAGGTTCTGAAATGTAAATAGAGGCGGCTTTGTACCTCAGGTTTCAGCCCTTTTTACTTTGTGTGCATCTAAAACGCTAGCATTAAATTGTCAGGAGCCATTATGATATCGGGGAAAGAATAACACCCGATTAATATTTTATAAGCTAGGCTTGTACCTCGAGTGGTAGCTGAGGCTGAGACAAGTTCTCTATTCACAAGACAGAACTGGAGGCAACCGAAAAAGTCAAACCTGAATTTCTCATTCACAGCGATTGTCTTCAAAATAGTTTTGAAGGCTCCGTATACCGAAAGTAGCTGGTTTTTTGAACAAGGGACTCTTAAAACTACTGCCTGCAAAAATTAGAGAGTTAAAGCTGCTCAAGGTGTTTTGGAGGTTTATTGCAGTTCCTTTGCTCATCTGCTTCTTCTGTTTTGTCTCTGTTATCTGAACTCCAAAAACATCTGAGCTCATCAAATGTGCATAATTATCCTGCTCTCCTCATTTGAATTTCCTAAAAGCAAAGCCAGAGACAAAAACTGAGGTATATAAGGCAGGAAGAAATTTTTCTCTACCCTTGTAGGTTCATCTGGCTACTCTAAGAATAAAATTGACATGAGACAAATTAACAAGGGAAAATAATCAAATTTAGTTACATACATATGTACAGGGGTTCCATAAGAATACAGGGACCAAGAACAGATAGGGCAGTTGAGGCTCACATGCCATCCTGAGCTAAGGAGAAGGGGCTAGTATTTTGGGACTTTGAAGGGGAGGGAGGCAATTCACACAGAACTGGAAAAGCAAATGTTTGGTAAACAAATGTTTACTGGGCCATGCGGAGACAATGGGAGACAGACCAGACTCTGATCTCTAAACCCTGCCACACCTAGTTCACTTTACAGGATAGTTATCTATGAGGATAACTCCCTTCCGGGAACAGCCCCTCTATCTAAACTCTTTTAGGCAATAAGAGGGAAGGTCAAAGGTCCTTCTTGAGTCCTTTGTTTCTTAAAAATAAAATAATCCTCATGCCAGAGGCACACATTTTGGGATGGCAAATTTTGCTTACCTACAGGCACAAGGAGTTTATTTAGAAGAGAACCCCAGGAAGCCAGAGAGAGGGAAAGGTGGCAAAGGAAAGGAAGCAACAGTGTGTGTAGATGTGCTGGTTGCTCCCATGGACGACTGGGGACCTGAGTGACAATGGGAATACCCATCAAAATTACTCTCCCTAACGTGAGGAGGCTGTCCCTCATTGGTGGGGAAAGCTCCTGGGACAAGAACACCCTGGCCTGCCCAGCCTGCAGCTCACACGGGCTGAGAAGAACTCCTAAGGCAGACAGCATGGCCCCAGGCAAAGACTCAGGTGGGGGTAGCAGACGCAGGTAGGGTGCAACAGACTGCCTCACCTGCTGACTAACCCCCATCCCACAGGCAGGTGAATGCAGCGTGGTATCTCAAAGACACGACTCATGGTCTCTGAAACCCTCACAGCAATGCTCCGAGCTTCCAGAAATCAAGACCAGAGCCAGTGGGAAGCATGCCCAGCCACACAAAGATTTTCAGCCAAGCAACCTCCTTTCTCCCCTTTCCACTCCCTAAAGCCCAGCTTTGCTTCTCTATAACCACTCTGCTTTTGTGACCATGCTGCTTCTAACTGCTCAAGGATAGGAAGCTCCATACCCTGACCTGTGTCCTTTAGGTTTAAGACATCCAGTGTACTCTAGGCTTTCCCAGAGGGGCAAAAGGGAATTCTTCATCAGGAAGCACTGAACAGTTACTCAAGATCCCAACAGAAATAGAATTTGAGGTTCCTCCACCTTCCATATTTAGGGAGAACATTTTGTTAATTCCAGTTGGCAATTACAAAAGTTTGCTGTTTTTTGTACTAAATGAGCATACCCTTCTAGAGAATCCTTTCTGAGCTAGAGATGTGTGGAGCGCCACCTGGTGGTCTACTAAGATCTTGCTAGCCTCTGGCGGTGTCAAGGTGTTCAGTTACAGGTTGGGGAGGCACTGGCAGCAATATCCCAAGTCCCTCCAGTGTCTTGGGTCTCTCTTCACCCTGTCTTCAAGAAAAGGCTAAAATCATCGTGCTGTAGAATCTTAGTCCAGAAATAGAAAGGAAACAGAGATTAGATTATAAAATAAGTCCTGCACATTTCCCCATTGGGGATCCTGCCCTCTCTCTTGCTGATTTGCAAGCATTCATGGTATGTCCTAGATATCGGTCCCTGATTAGTTTTAATCAATGCAAATATCTTCTCCCAAACTTTCATATGAGGTCATTAGTCCAACTGGATTCCACCTTTGTACATTGTGCTGAGAGTCCAGTTTTATTTTTCTCCAAATAGTGAGTCACTCTTTCTACTATTTAATAATCTAACCTGTCTCTTCAATTTGTGGTGCCATCTTCATTGAATATTAAGTTCCCATTCATACATGGTTAGCCTCTGGGTATATATAATTCTAATAAAGCCTCCTAAAAACTACAAGCTAGAAAGTGTTAGCCACACTCCTTCTACTGCTGAGACTTTGTATATGCTTTTCTTTCTGCCCAGAATACTTCACCCCTACACTGTACCGGGCCACCTCCTTTTCATCCTTCAGCTCTCAGGTCCCCATTGTTTTCTCCAACTTCACCTCCCAGACCAGTGTCCTCTTCTACACTTGATAAAGCTTGCTGAATTTTTCTACCCCAACAGTAACTACTTTTGGTTACTGCATATTCTTATTATTGTGTGTTATTGCATATATTAATATCTTTCTCCTCGTGCAGATGACAGTCTCCATGAGGACAGGGGCCATGGCTGTTTTCTCTCCCACCTTCAGAATTAGCACAGGGTCTGCACGCAGTGGGTACTCAAATCCTATTTTCTGTACAGTAGAAAGCAAGGATGGAATAAAGAGAAGGGAGGGCCAATGAAGAAACCCATTATAAGCAGTAGAAATATATTGTTGAATAGAACAATAGGTGAATGATTGGAGCTGAGAGATTAATGGTATAAGGCTCTAAGGACCCAAAGCCGATGCAGTTTCTACCTGGGAAGCTAAAGTATCTCCTTTTCCTCCAGCACCATCTTACCTCTGTTCCTTTATTCTAATCAAATCAGCAGTTCCAAGGAAACATGGGTCCAGTGCTGGGGTGGGTCGTGGGATACAGCAGTGAACCTGCAGACAAGACACCTCTCATCACACAGCTGACAGTCTTAAGAGAAGACTCTGACAATGAGAAAATTTGTACGATAATATCAGATAATGACTACTGGTAGAGACAAAACAAAGCCAAGTGGCAGAGAGTAACTGGGGCACGGCACAGCAAGTGACTTGAGGGTGGGCTCTACAGCATCATCCCTGGGCTTCTGCAGAGCTTCTCAAATGCAGCCCCAGGGTACAGACAGGCCAGATGGGTTTGACCTGACCTCCCTTCCTTCTTAAGCCAGAGCATATAGATTTACGTATTGGGCTTCAGGATAAGATCTCCCTTGACCAAAGATTCTGAAGAGTTTGAAAATCACACTATTGGCCATTGACACCTGGAATTTCGCTACCAGCAATGAACTGCCTCCACATATTTGGGTTTACACATTTTTGTCTGAGTTTTTAAATAAACCAATAAAAATCACCCATTAGCACAATAATTAATATTTCATGTCCTTAAAACCCTTGATCAGTGTGAATTTGCTCCTTAGCCTCCTGATTAATATCTGTAAGCATTACATATGGCAGCTAGAGATACTGAAGTTTGTGGGTAGATGTAGCATTCCCTGATGTCAGGTATAAGCTCATCTTTTGTAATGGGAGTAGAGGCAGAAAAGATTTAGCTCAAATCCTCTGGGCCACGATCCCCTGGAGCAGCAATTTTCAATCTTTTCCATCTGATGGCACACATAAACTAAAATTCTGTAGCACACCCCCCAAAAAATATAGATAGATAGATATAGATATAGCTGATTTGACAAAAATAGGTATAATTTTGATTAATCTACAAAAAAAATAATAATAATGGTAATTACCTACCCTTTTGCTCCAAAGTGACTTTTTAAAAACTCAGGTATCTATACTTGTACCTTATACTATATAAGGATTTCTGGTACCAAGAATTAACCAATCAGATGCAACCTTAGTATGCAATGTGACCAATAAGTTCCTACTCTATTATATGACTTACATATTTGTAGTTCAAGACAGGGCATTTACAACAGACAGCTACTTTTTTGTTGTTGTTGGCTTTTATCATTTTTTTATTTGGCAGTCTAAGGGAAAAGAGGTGAGTGCCCCTCACTAAATAGTCACATATTGCATGTTTTAGAAATTCTTGCAGCACACCAGTTGAAAATCGCTGCCCTAGAGGCTACCAGAAGTGCAAATTGTGCAGACAGGTATGAGGCTCAGAACCTAAAAGAGAGGAGGTAGATGCAGAGCCACCATTGGTCGTTAATGTGGTCATCAGGCCCTGGGGGTTGGGGGGATGGGGGAATAGATGCTGATGTACACCACATCTCCTCACCATTGAATCACATCAGCCAGTAGAGCATTTTTACAAATGAAGACACTGAGTCCTAGCTCCCTGGTCTTCCCTCTTTGCCTGTCTCTCATTCTCATGCCTTCTCTTATGTCCTCTCTCTCTCTGTGACCCTGTAGCTCATAGAGTACCCAGAGACAGAGGAGAGGCCCCCCCTAAAAACTCTTGGGTCACCCTGAGCCTGTGTCTTGGCGGCTAATGGTGCAGTCGCTTGCAAAAATTAATGCTGTGTCTCATTCAATTAATGTATGCCTCATTCCTCCAGAGCTTAACGAGATTAAAAGAATGTCGGGCTCCTGGCCCCTGAATATGAATGAGAGCCTTGTTTCCAATCTGTAGCTGCCCTTGTCTCTCTTGATACTGAAACAGTCAGAAGATTAATGCATACGGCTCTGATGTTCTGTGCAGCACAAAGGGAGGCAGAGGGGGGATGATGAGGGAGAGAGACGGAGGAATAAGAGCTGCAAAGAGAGGGGGTACAGGACATGGCTGGATGTACCATGCACTGGCTGTGTGATAAAATCCAGTGTTGCCATTGGCTGGCAGGTGGTAGGACAGTCCAGGCCTACTTCGGTCAGGGTCAACTTTGTCTCACCTTCCAGTTAAGGTGGCTGTTCAGTCCTGGTCATCTGGGCACTAGACAGATTAAAGACCATCTGAGATTTCTTCTTGCAAGGAGGTGAATACCAACCTGTCTGTGACATTTCCCTGTCCACAAAGTCAGCATGACTTCTAACAAGAAGAAGCTGCACTGTTTGGTTTATTCTGTAACCTGTGGGCCACCTTTGTTGAGCAAATGTTTTAAATAACAAAATATAGATTGACCTAAAACAAAAGGGGGATTTTTAAATTTTCTATCCTTTATACAATGAACCATAAAACTTAGCTCCCAGGAAGTTCAAACCATGCATATTTTGGATAAGCTTCCTCCAGGGGAAAAGATATTAACTCATAAAGAGATATTTGCTGGCAAAAATGGTGACTTGATTTATAAGTGAATGGCAGAGGATGGAAATCTGGACCTATTGTTTGTTCTTCTGGGCCTGTTGTTTCTGTTAGGGAGAAAATCAACCGAATAAATAATACTATGTATTTATTCACAAGTATTTATCAAGCTTAAGATAAATTCCAAGCACCATGTTGATGCCTTGAGACACATCAGTGAACAAAATAGACACATATCCTGTACTCAGAGACCTTGCTACCTGGTGGCGAATGAAACATACAAACAAACAATGGTAATAGAAGGCTGAAAGTGTGGTGTTCATGAAAAACCTGGAGAGCCGGATCCAGAAAGCCTTCTCAGGAAATGTCTGCTGAACACATAGGTTAGTCAGGAGTGGGGTGAGCCCTGGCGGAAGCTGCTATGCAAGCACAAGGGGTGGGCTATGAGATGCTGGGGACAAAAGGGGGACCCCTAAGAAAAAAGACAATTTCATATCAGTTTTACATATCCTGCAAGAACCATCGTTGTCCTTCTTTAAACTGATTTGTATACCATGTTAGATAGTGATGCTTGTGTAATAATGTCCTTTGACCATGGGGGACACGTAAGCAGTGTCAGCATCTAAGCTTTGACTGCGTGCAGCCCAACCCCTCCATTTCAAAATTTCCATGGACAGAAAGACTCAAGTCAGTGTACTAAAATTCTAGGTTCCTTGCCACAAAATAATCTATCAAGCAGAGAACAATATGGCCCCAAACACCAATGTTTTGAGGTCAGTGATGGAGGGACAGAAAGCCCATCCCATTGACTGTAGCTGAGTTAACTCTGGGGAGGTTTTTTTAGGGATTATGTGAACCACACATGTCCACAGGCTTGACCCTTCTCTGTGTCCCTCTGCTCAGCTCAGGTTTACCCACCCCACACACTCACAATCCAGGACTGCAGGGCTCTGCTCCTTTTTCGACTGCCCAAGCAAGAAGTCACTCCTACAAGGCATCCAAGAGTAACACCAACTTTATAAAGATGCCATAGGGGATAAAGAGGAGGGGGTTGTATCACGCACCCATTGCTAGTGTATTTTAGAACAAGCTATGCAACCTTCCTGTCCTACCCAGAGTCCCTTCTCAGATACGATGCAACGGAGAGTTCCTCTTTTCCTGAATCTGCACTTACCTACACTGTCCCTGCCCTGCACTGCCACTCCCTGCCCTCTGCCCTCTGCCCTCTGGGACTCCTCCTTAAATATCTATTATCTATTGCCTCCCCCCGACCACTGCCATGCACAGTACCTTTATTTCTCCTCTGAAACTTGGTCCCACTCAACACCCAGTCCTTGAAGGCTGACCTTCCACTTAGAAACAAACTTATTGAGGAATGTCTTGAATAAAAGTGGTTCTCTCCCCATTGAGAATTCTAGTAAAGTTTACTAGGGGAATATAGTTGTCTTCAAATATTTACATAAGGAAAGGTGAAGGTGGGATCCAAAAAGGATGGGTGGGCCAGTCTGTGCCTCCTCCTCGATCCTCTGAAGGTGTAACCCACACACCACACCCAAGTGAGACTCAGGATTCCTCAGCATCCCCCAGGGCACCCAGGATGGCAGACCCACCAGCTGCATCAGGATCTGAGCCCTCCTCACCCCATGTCTCCTGTGAACTAGGGACCAAAACGCTGTATTTACCTGCCACCCGTGTCCACAGGTATCCGGATGCTGGACCAGCCATTTATGACGGACATCATCGAGGCCTCCTCCATCAGCCACATGCCCCAGCTGATTGACATCTACAGCGCCAGCTGGGGCCCAACGGACAACGGAAAGACAGTGGATGGGCCCCGAGAGCTCACGCTGCAGGCAATGGCTGATGGTGTGAACAAGGTAAAGTCGTTCCTGCCACCATGCCCTGGCCCAACACTGGGTGGGGGGCACAGGACATGGAGAAGAAGTGACAATGGAGGAGGAAGGAGAAAGGCAGGGGATGGCAGTGTGGCTGTCACCATTTGCATTAGCTCGGCTTCTGCCAAAGGTGGACCCCAAAACAGGGCTAGGCATGCAGATTTTTGAAAGGGACACCTGTGAAGGACAAAGGGGAGGTGGCCGGAGGAGGCAGGGGGTGCCTTCAGCTGCAGACAGTGACACAGGTCTGGTACCTGAGAAGGAGGGTCCTATTCTGCCCTGGTGACCGCAGGAAGGGGCCTGGCTAGCAAGAATAAACTCCTCCACCCGGAAACCCCACACAGACAGTGGGGCGTCTGCGCAAACCAGCTGTACATGCAGGCGCAGCCCTGGAGGTAGTAAACCCAGGGCGCTCCCAGGTGGAGGTCTGAGCCTTGCATCTCCACCACCCCAGCTCCCTGTGATGAGTATAGCGACAGAGCCGAGATGGGACAACGCAAGACCAGAGGGAGGGCAGCGGGGTGACTCGGGTCACTGTTGGGGTCAGTGGCTGCACAGCGAGACAAAGGAGAGTCCCTGTCTGAGCACCCCAGACAAGACAACCAGGCTGTTGAATCAGTGTCTCTCTGGGTTCAGGTCCCAGTTGCACCACTCGGTGTCTGAGCGTCCATGGGTAAGCGACTTGACCTTACTGTGCCTCAGTTTTTTTGCCTGTAAAATGGTGATAACAATACATTCCTCCTGGGATTGTTGTTAGGTGTAAATGAGATAAATATACAAGTGTTTGGAATTGGGGAATGTCCCACAAAGGGCTGGTGCTTGCTTTGGTCATTATGGAAATTAAACCCACAGCCCCAAAACTTTGAA
Organism: Mormoops blainvillei; assembly: GCA_004026545.1. Lineage (NCBI taxonomy): Eukaryota > Metazoa > Chordata > Mammalia > Chiroptera > Mormoopidae > Mormoops > Mormoops blainvillei. The sequence goes on along the minus strand of PVJD01001448.1, from coordinate 244,877 downwards.
GCACAGTGTTTTACTAGGCTTGTGGAATCTGTGTGTCAGGAATTCAGATGGACCCAGTGGGGATGTTTGTCTGTGCTTCACTGTCCCCGGGCCTCAGCTGGAAGACTCGTGACTTGAACTACCAAAATGTTGTGTTTTCACATGTTCTTGCAATGTGCTGAATTCAGGAATACTCCCAGTTGGTGCCATCACAGCCCTTACACGGGGGTTAGTCATTTTGCTGCACTTGGTTTTTTTAAAGATTGGACTTGCCATGGGGTTGACACGAATATCCTCTCCATGCTTTCCGTTTGCTTGTCTTAATCAACCATCATGTGGGAATCACATCCCAAAGGTTACAACAGTGGTGTGCAGAGTAAGAGTAATGGGGTCCTGAGGAGGAGACAAACGAGCGTAAGAAGTGTAGAATACGGACTTTGGAAAATCCATTTTAGGAATCATTAAAATTTTGCTTCTTGGATTTTGACAAATTTCAAGTAGACAAAATGGCTATAGCCATATCTGTGTATCTAAACTGGCACTATTATAAATAAATTGTAAAATGAACCTGCATACATTTAAATTATTTATAGTCTGTACATAGAAAACACATAAACTCATTACTTACACATTTATGACACTAAAAGACATGTATGGACAAAGCAACATATGTTAAACAGTAGCCTGAAAAGGTAAAAATATTAAAGAAAATTAGAGCAAACAGCTGAAGGTTACTTTTTCTTTTATATTTCTTCAAAGAGTTACCATACGCCAAGCATTGTTTCTTTTTTTTTTTAACTACAGTCATTATTCTGTACATTAGATACTCAGAACTCATGTATTGTATAACAAAATGTGTACCCTTTGACCAACATCTTCCCAATCCCTCCACCCCCTCCACCGCAGCCCCTGGCAACAGCCATTCTACTCTGTTTCTATGAGTTCGATTTTTAGATTCCATATGTAAGATCATACAGTATTTGCCTTTCTCTGTATGACTTACTTCACTTATCACTTACTGCCCTCAAATTCCATCCATGTTGTCACAAATGGCAGATTTTCTTCTTTTTAGGCTGAATAATATTCTATGTATGTGTGCATATATATTTTTTTCTTATCCATTCTTGCATCAATGGACATGTAGGTTGTTCCCATGTCTTGGTTATTGTAAATAATGCTGCAATAAAAATGGGGATGCTGATATCTCTTCAAGATACTGATTTCATGCCCTATGAATATACAAGGGAGGGCAAAAGTAGGTTTATAGTTGTGAGTACACAAAACATAGAGTTTATTCCTATATTATTTTTTATTAATCATTGTATAGTTTTCTATACAAACAACTGTAAACCTACGTATGCCATACCCTGAATACCCAGGGGACTGCTGGGTCATATTGTTCTAATTTTAATTTTTTGAGGAACCTCCATACTGATTTCCATGACGATTGCACCAATTTGCATTCCCACCAACAACACACAAGGGTTTCCTTTTCTCCACATGCTCTACGACATTTGTTACCTCTTGTCTTTTTTTTATAATATTAAAGGCTACTTTTTTTATATACATTTCCTGAGGTCAGAGAACACATGTTTTCTTCTCCAGCTAATCCTCAGGAATAGCCTAGGACTTGAAAACATGGTAGATCAGCTGTTCAATAAATAGTTGTAGAATTAATACATAAATGAAACTTGATGGCTGAAAGAATAAAAGTCATATAGAAGTCTATAACGGTAGTTAAAGTCTTTGGTGGCCCACCTCCAGCTGTATGTTTGTGGCTGATGACTCATAGCTGCCCCCTTCCTGGATGATTGCCCTAGCTAATGGGGTTCTTCTCATCCAGAAGATTCTTCCCACACCCACACCCACACCCAAGGGGGAGCCCATGGCCAATGATAGACTGATTCGGGGTTGAAAGAACCAGGCTGCTTGTCTCCTGCAAGGACCACTCTGGGGTGAAATTTATGCTCAAGAGACTCTAGTGAATCAGTCCAATCAATGCTTACCTTGACTCTAGACACATCATTTTGGGGTACCTTTCCTTGCCTCTCCTGTTTTACTCCATCACTCACAGGTTTCTCCTGAGAACTCTCCCTCAATATGTCTGGGGCACCCAGGTCCCTGCCTCTGGCTCTGCTTCTAAGGAACCCACCCTATGACATTTACCCATTAGTGTTTACTTTTTCTTGGCTTCCAGGAAGTTCAGAACTAAGTTTGAACCTAATAAGATAGATATTTTCAGGCTAGATTTTCTGCTACCCCTTTTTCTCCCTTCTCATCACCAACCATGGCCTCCAAAATCATTCCTTAGCTTTTGTTCGTATATCCATTTTTGTGATCTTATTGAATCTAAGCCTCTGAATGCAAAGCCCTATAAAATTTGTAAAAGAATTGATGAAATGAGCTCAGTTTGATTAGAGTAAATTTGGACATGAAAAATCTAACTTTGGATCCTCAAACTGTTGCTTGCTTACTCTCATTACTGGTATCAATGAACTAAAGTTCTCCCTGGACAAAACTTGGGCTGGGCCCCAAAGAACAGTAAACAGTAAGTCAACCTCAGACCAGGGATCAGCCAACCTTGGCTCACAAGCCAAATCCAGCCCAGCAGTTCTCTTTGCAAATAATGTTTTATTGGAACACAGCCAGGCCCATCAAGGCCTTTGTCTCCTTCCAGCCACAATTTCTCTTCCAATCAGAGCTGTTACAAGCTCCGCATGGGAGGAAGCACAAGAATAGAATCATCACTCAGAATGACAGGCTTTTCTGCTGGCCTGTCCCCATCTCCATCTTCACGAGATGACTGACATTGCATGAAAGGAGGTCTGCTGCCCCTGTGCAGGAATTGTTTTTTAACAATTGGCATGAACGTGTGGAGAGCTGAACTTGAAAGCTGGGAGACCTGAGTTCTAACCTCGATACTGTCCCTCATTGGCTGTGGGACTTCAGACTAGTCACTTAGTTTCTCCATTTCTCTTTCTTCTTCTGTAAAATAGCCACATCACTGCTTCTCAAAGTGTGGCCACTGGCCCACCTAAGGGTTTATAAGAGCAGAATCTCAGCCCCAGCCCACTCACCCACCTGATATATAAGAATCTACATTTTAACAAGATCCCATTCATGTTTGAGAGGTGCCGCTCTAAATGACCTCTACGCTATGTATCATGTGATCCTAAGATAATAAGACCAAAAGATACGCTTTTAAAAGTACATGATGTATAGAAAAGGGCAGTAGAGGTAACTCATTTTCTGGACATAATGCATCAGGGTGGTACCTTGGATGCGTTGATGACTAAGCCATATGCTCTAGTGTGCCTCTGAGTTGCATGAGCAGAGGCCCATGCACCTCACCTGAAGGTGTTTATTGTCTTAAGGATCCACGAGGAGTGATGAGGGCAATGGGATAGGTTCAGGCAGGACCTCATACAGACAAGGACCAGGCAGATGTTCTAGACCCAAGGTGCCTTCAGGACACTGGCCAAAGAGTATGCAGAGATCCCCGCTAGGGCCCCAAAGTCACAGGGCACACTCACTCTCACCTTGCCTGTTTCTCACTGACTTTGTATATCCATCTCTTCAACCCATTCTTTCTCTTCCTTGAGGTTTATGTTCACATGGTACTCTTGCTTGGACAGGGCCCCATCAGCACCCTCCTTTATCACTACCCGTCAGCCCCTACCCAACTGCCATCTGCCCCCACTCCAATGGTTTAGGAGCAATTTTGGCCCAATTAGGGGAGATACCCTTCCCCCTACTAGGTTCCAAAAGTAAGAAATGAGGTTCTTCTGGAAAGGTCTAGAACTTGAAGGGTTAGAGGACAATTAGAAGGTTGCTAGCACAGTCGTCTCTTTTCTGTCTCAATAACATCAAGTGGCAGTCATCTATACTCATGCTGGCTTTTCAGCCTTCCAGTGAAGTTTCTTCCAAGCTGTTGAATTCTTTCAAAGGTCTAAACCGAAGTCAAGACCATATGCTCCCTCTCTGTATTGGTTTAACTGTGTCCCCCTAAATTCATATGTTGAAGTCCTAATCCTCAGTATCTCAGAATATGACTGCATTTGGAAATAGGGTCATTAGAGGTGTATTTAGTTAGGATGAAGTCATACTAGAACAGGGTCAGCCCCTAACCCAATATGACTGCTTTCTGTGTGAAAAGGGTAATTTGGACACAGACACGCACAGGGCAACACCAGGAGAAGATGAAAGCAGAGACTGGGTTGATGCTCCAACAAGCCAAGGAGTGCAGAAGATTGGCAGCAAACCACCAGAAGCTAGGAGAAAGAGGTAGAACAGATCCTTCCTCCACAGCCCTCAGAGGGAACCAACCCTGCCAACACCTTGATCTTAGACTTTAGCCTCCAAAACTTCTAGACAATATGTTGCTGTTTTTTATACCACTCTGCTTTGTAGCACTTTGTTACGGCAGCCCTAGAAAATCAATATAACTTCCAGTCTTGGAATGCACAGCCAAAATAGGGATTTGGCCAGTCTCAAGCAGTATGGAAACATGGACACTTTTCCAGGCTACTCGTGATGTTACTCAGCTCTCTCTTTTATAGCCAAGATGGATGATAGTTGATCTAAGTACAACATCTTCTCATCTTGGACCTTGAGAGTACCCTTCCTCCATTCTCTAACAGGGTCCCTCAAAGGAGAAGCATGTAAAATTCCTCATGATGTAATACTAAGGGAGAAAAATGTTTCTGCATTAGGGGCAATGCCATGCTGGAGGTGGCTCCTGATGACATCACATTGGTAACTTGAAATTAGATATGGAAACTGGCAAATAGAGATTTTGTGTGCCCCCTTCAGAGCGCCGGCTGCTAAGCATTTGTCCGCACACCCCTGGTTGGCGGACTGCTGGCTTCCCTTCAGTGAGAGCAGTAAGATACCTGCTTATTCTCCCTGTAACAAAGGTCAGCTTTGTCTTCAGGAGTGTGGAAATTCCCTTTGGGAAGAGGAAAAACACCTGAAACACTAAGGCTTTGTTTTTCCCAAAAATGACAAGTTTCCCAAGATTGTGGAGCAACAACTTCTCTAAGTAATTCAGGTAAAAACCTCACACTTTAGGCCATTCAGCACTGAAGCATTCAACACGGTTATGAAATGGGAAGCTGAGTCCTTAAAAGTGAACAGTATCTATGACAGTGGCTAAACACTGACACTAGGATGGGGCCTATTAAGGAACTACAAAGTGGTTCTATTACAAGGTTATACCAATCGGCTGCTGACATTAAGCCTATCTGACATTTGAATGGCTCGATGCCATTTACGGAGGAGGGGTCTACCCATAGGGTCCTGGGGGAGGTGGTGGTGACCCCATTTCAATGCCCAGACCCCTAGGAGTTTTCAGGATGAAGCTTTTACACACAGACAGCTTGTTTCCTTATCACATTATTCACTGTGTGGCTGGAAAGAAAGGGTTACACATCCAAGCCCAGAACTAGGTGACAGCAGGTACCCAGGGGAACACTTGGCAGATGTCCCCCTTTCCCGGCAGACATGGATTGTCACTGAGAAGTATTTTTTGACACCCGAGGCCAAAAGAAAGTCAGGCAAGTAGGTGACATGTGCCCTCAGTGAGAATTTACAATGCAGATGGTGCTCAATGCGGCACGTCCCTGGGCGGCTCCCGTCGTTTTCCACGCCCTTCTGAACTGCTCCGCCGCATTGCAAGCCTGGGCATTTCTCTGCCCTCCATCTGTAGGCTCCCCTGCTGCAGCTACAAAGGCCTTTTCAAGTGTGATTGTTCTGCAAAGCATGCCAAGCACACCGAAACTTAAGAGAAAAATTGTTATGACTTATCTTCAGATGACAGCATGTACATATTTTAGAAAGTGAAGTGAGCATCATAAAAAAATACGTGAATTCTCATTTGAATTTCCCTCAGGCTGTGGGGATGATTCTTTCCTGGTTTCAAGGTGACATTTTGAACAGTGTTGTAGGGTTTTGTGAGTGATCATGTATTATACATTCCTATTATACATTTCTTCCCAGTTATTTCAGTTCTCTGGTCTACTAGAAAGGAAAATCCACCTCTGAAAGGTGGTCTCCACCTAAATAAAGGAGTCAGATAATTACCTTCTGTACAAAGGTAGTTCTTGTGCTTGCCTTTGAACTTTAACATCCTGCAAGTAGGTTTTGTTTGACTGACATGTTAATGATAAAATGGAAGAGGAAGGGAAAAGAGGATAAGAGACCTTTACCTGGAGTGTACTGTTTGCCACAGACCCTACCACTCCCAGTTGTCCAACATCTGCTTCACACAAAAGCATTACCTACCTGGTTCCTCAGGGATTTGAGTTTGCTTCTCCCAAGGTTGCTCAGTAAATACTTGAGGAGGCAGCAAAGAGCAGGTGAGAGGAAGGGAGAGGAAGACTTTTCCCCTTTACCTCAGTCTTCTCTTTAACTTCATAGTCTACAATTTGAATTTACAGTTAAAGCAATCTTCACAGTATATCTGGGAAGTGGGTGAGTCAGAAGCCCCTGAATTATGACCTAACTAATAAGTAACTTCTGTCTTAGTTTGGGATCCCCCAGAAGCAGACCCTGAGACAAGGAGGGAGTTCAAGTAGTTAATTTGGGAAGTCAGGGGATCACCAGTAACAAATAGGAAAATATGACAGGGAAGAAAAGGACCAATAAATGTTGTGCTGTTGAGCCAGGTATTGAGCAACTGGAGCTTAATCCCACTGGGAAACTGGCAAACCATGTAGAACACACGCTGAAGTTACCCCACCTAATGGCAAGGGGGCTGTGGTAAATGTCATTGTCTAAGTAAACGCCCCAGCACTTTCGGCCCAAGGGCAGGTGTGCAAAGCAGCCCTCGGCCTCTTGGGAGAAAGCCCTTAGACAAGGAGGTGCCTGTGCTGGCATTTGGAAATCCCCAGTGTACAGGATATATGAGCCAATACCGACTGCCATCTCTGCTACAATCTCCAGAGTGCAATTTGAGTAAAACCTAATCTGAGACAGAGTCATTGCTCTCTGGGTATTAAAGGGCCAGGCCATGTGTTTGCTGGTCAGAAAAAAAGATGTACCCCTTGCATAGAGACTGTTGGAGCAACAAAGGCCCGCCATCATGGGACAGAGCATCTTCTATTGCTCTAACAACGAGAAGGACAACTCAGATAACACGAGGGGGTCTTGAAAGTGACAACTGATTCATGAAGTCCTTTCCACATCTTGAGGAAATGGGGCCACCCAGAGTAACCCTGGCCTTCCTTCGGCTGGCTCTGATGACTACACCCCAGTCTCTTATTAATCACACTCAGGGTTGCTACCAAAAGGAACATCTTAGGGATGTTTAAAGACAAGACTATAGAAAATCTTCTGAGGCAGAGATGAGACAGAGCATTGATTGTTTATTCCCTAGGGGGTTGCAAAGAGCACCAGCAAAGATCCCAGATCATCAGGCTGAAATGTACTAGAGAGGGGTCACTTGCAAGAAACTGGCTCAAAAGCCACCATCCAGGAAAGGCGGGGGGTACGGGGACTGCCTAGGGAGAAAGTGATTAATCGGGAAGGGCCCTGGTGCCACCTGCTGAAATTTAGTCAGAGCAGTGGGTCTGACACAGTGGTAGCAAGTGCCAGGGCCTCTGGCAGGCAATGATCGCCTCCTGCCAAGGAGCTCTCAGGAATGCTCCACGAGCCCTGATTTCTGCTGTAAAACCAAATCAAGGGTGGCAACTGAGCAGGGGCTGCCACAGCAGGAAGTATATAGCTCAGCCTCCAAAACAGTTTTTGCAGCTACAATTCCTCCTTTCACTTCTGATAAGAAAGGGAAGCCAAGGTTGGTGGGTTTCAGGTGACTACAGTCCTCAGCTCAGCTTTCCTGGAGATACTGGACCCTCACCCCACTCCTGGTGACCTCCACAGATGCGAGGAGGGCACTAAGGCAGACTCTGTGGGGCCCAAGATCAGTGGCAGTGTGCAGCTCCAGTGGGGCCAGCCATACTCTCTGCGCTCATCTGCCTTAGGACACCATGGAAGTAGCTCCTCAGTGCATCTCCATGGAGGGTTAATGCTGCAGGGGCAACCGTCAGCCTCTCTGTCCTAGTAGCAGTTTCATAGGAGGTCTCCAGAGGGACCGAGCCCAGTTGCCTTTGAGGGGAACCTGCTTGTCAGCTCGCACTTGGTTGTCTTTTCTTGCTTCCCTCTCACGTTACCCCATCACTCACTAATGCTTCTTGAGATTATCTCCCCCCAAATTACCTACCTACTTTCAATTCTGTCTCCACATCTATTTTTGAAGAAACAGATATTGGGACCAACCCTTTCTTCCTATAGGTATGGCCAGCAGTTCTCTGAAAGTAACTCCAGCGTCTTTCAGGAGGATACATTCACCCATCACTGCTACTTAAGGCCTTGTATGATTTCACCACCGCCGCCAACACTCCATGTATGGAAAAGAAGCAAATAAAGAATGAAAACATAAAACAGCTGCACAAAAATATAATTTAATCACTGATATTGTGGCAGAGAGAAACTTCCTAAGTATAAATGCAAGGGGAAAATATTTAACAAAAAAGAGTAATAAATATTCCATAAAGCATTTAAAAACTTCTGTAAGCCTGGTCATTGTTGAAGCTGAGTAATGAATACACCAGGAGTCATCATATTATCCACTCTACTTGTATGGAGCTTAACATCTTTCAAATCAAAATGTTTTTATTCACACTAAAAAAATAAAAAGGAATTCAGTAGGTGGTTAAGCTGTCAAGAGTAAGAATATACATCTAGGGAAAAGTGGAAAAAGCAATATTCTAATTTTTTTACAAATGGCTATTAGTGGTTTTGGATAAAAGTTCCAGGGACTGTAATACACAGGTTTTTTTTTAATACTCTATCTGATATAACCTAAATGGAAGTGAATAGGATGAACAGTATCAGTCAGGAGAATCTACTTTATGCTGTGGCAACAAGCTGCCCCAAAAGCTCAGAAGCTTCAAAACACGAAGATTTCTCATTCAGCTACACATCCATCATGGTCAGCAGGAGGCCCTGTTGGTCGCCAGCCACTGTGCAGAGGGAAGGATAAAACAGTGCAGCATCTGGCACTGACCGGTAACTGGTTCAGCCTACAAATGATACTGCGTACAAGTCATTCCCTCTCACAATTCATTGATTATAATGGCTTACAAGCCCTACCCAGTGTGGCTCAGTTGGTTGGAGCTTTGTCCCATAAACTGAAAGCTCACAGGTTTGAACCTGGCTGGAGCGCATGCCCGGGCTGCAGGTTTGGTCTCAGTCAGGGTGCATGAGAGAAGCAACCAACTGACGTCAACTGATATTTCTCTCCCTCTCTGTCTCCCTTTCTTCCCCTCTCTCTAAAAATTAATAAACATGTCCTTGGGTGAGGATTAAAAAAATTTTTTTAATGGCTTACAAGATCCCACTCAACAACAACATAACATTATCATAGGTCCAGACAGTGGACAACTAGAAATATTTGGCAAACAGCATCAGTGACTATCACAATGGCCCACAATAACTGCTAGGTGACTCAGATTGTAAACAATGATATAATCAGGACAAATACAAATGTCAAAGATGTTTGTGAATAGTTTGAATGATATTGTTTCATGAACTGTGAGTATAGGCAATATTTGTACTTCAGTATTGTTTTATATGGCATTTAAAATAAGTATTTGTAAAAAATAGATTTAAAAATATAATGGGAAAACTTGCAAATTCAAATGCAATATACAAAAGAAAAGAAGAAAAATTGGTCAACATACATGCAATATAGATGGTAGAAATTTGGTTAAGGTCCTTAATATAGGAAGAGCTCTAACAAATCAATAAAAAGAATATCATGAAAGAAAAAATAGGCAAAGGATATTACTTTGGAGGCTTAGTGTTTTGCTATTCATAAAGGAAGAAGATAAATGAGTAGTAAAGATACAAAAAGATAAATTCAGCTAGCAATGGGAAAAAATAAAACTCCAAACAGTGAGGGAACATTTTGCCCACCATGTCTGCAAAACTACTTTTTTAATGATTATAAATTTTGAACCAGATGAGCCAAATGCTGCATTCTTATCCACTGCTAATAAAAATATAAATTTTAACAAGCTTTTTAAAGAGTAATAATATGGTAATATGCATCAGGAATCTTCAAACATTCATTCCTTTTCATCTAAGTTTCCTTCTTTTAGAAACTCTGCCTAAGGAAATAAACAGAGACACAAAGACATATATAAAATGATGCACACTGCAGCACTTTATAACGTACAGATAGCCTTCCCAGTATGTCTAAGAAAAGGAGTAATTTATGGAATTTAAAGGACTAATAAAAAAAATATGGTGCAGAAGAATATTTAATTACATAAGGAAATGTTAATGATAATGATAATAAGAAATGCACTTTGAGCAGAGCCACAAAATCAAATATATTTCATGACCCCAATTTTATTATTAAACCTGTTATTATACTTTGCATTTATCTATAAAATTTGCAGGAATACCTAAAACCTCACCAGTGATCTTCTACTCATGGAATATTATAAAGGAAAGTTTATCAGTGTTATATTAAGATGTCAAGATGACTGGAAAATAAAACATAGTATAGCTGAGTACTTAGGAAAAGGCAAGCTATACCAGAAGGCTAGCCTCATGAGCATCTGCAGATAACACCACTGGACCAGATTTTAGTCTGGTCCTTAGCCTGAGTCACTGCACATCGGTTAGGGTATGGAGGCAGATTCACTTTAGCCCCAAGTTTATCAAAGTGGGATTTTCACTTCCTGGGATAAAGGTGATATGCTGGGGACATGCAAATTCACAGCTCTAGCTGGAACTTTACCTAGATTGATGGTAAGCAATTCATGACATTATTTTTATATTATGAGCATAATGAAAAATCTGCATGAATTTTTTTTAATCTTCACCCAAGGACATGCTTATTGATTTTAGAGAGAAAGGAAGAGAGAGAGACAGAAAGAATCATCAATGTGAGAAAGAAACATCGATCTGTTTCCTCCTGTATGCTCCCCGACTGGGGATCAAAGCTGCAACCTAGGTATGTGCCCTGACCAGGAATTGAATCTGCAGCCTTTTGGTGTACGGGACAACACTCCAACCAACTGAACCACCCAGCCAGGGCAGAAATCTGCATGAACTTTTAAAAAAATGTTGTTTGTGAGAGGCTCTTTAGGCTATGGGTTCTTTAGGCTATGCCCCAAAAACCAGCAACTTCAAATTCATTGCCCTTTACCAACAGGTTAGAGCAGTTTCTCAGCCTCACTACCATTGACACTTTGGGCCAGGTCTATGCTTTGCTGTGGGAGACATGGGGAACTACCTCATGTCTTGCAAAAGTTTAATAGTATCCCTGGCCTCTACCCACTAAATGCTAGTAGTGCATACATGCACACATAGTTGTGACCACCAACATTGTTTCCATCACTGCCAAACACCACCTTGGGTGCAAAACGCCCTAGTTGGAAAATATAGTACTTAAATACTATTAGTAGAGCCTGGTGAAAAATTCTCATTTGGTGAAAATTTTAGAGAGGCACTAATCCTGCTAAACAACAAAAGACTGATTTAAAGACAGAATTCAAAATGAATTTGTACCACAAACTTAATTTCATCAAAATGGACTTGCCATCTTCAAAAATAATACTGTATGTCAGTTATAGATCAATTTAAAAAAGGTAATAGAATCCAAGTGGCAGCAGAATAGGTGGTGCCTACACTGACCTCCTCCCAGAACCAAGCTGGAATTTCAACTAAACTGTAGAAAAATCATCCTAGATAACAAACGGAACACTAGCTGGAGAGAAGCCTTATCATCAAGGACAGAGAGAAGAAACCACATCACCACTGACTGGTAGGAAGTGTGGAGGCATGAGGAGGCTGGCTGGGCTCCAATAGGTGGCAGTTGAACTTCCAGAGGGATATTTCAGCAGTTGGGAGATGGGTTCCCCCTAAGAAGTGTGGAGTCTAAACCGCAAGCTGGGTTCCCAGCCTAGAACACCAGAATCAAGAAAGGAACCCAAATAACACCTGTCCATGAAAAGCAGTATGGTTTCTGTCTGCCGGGAAGAAACAGCTAGAGACACAGAGAGCCTCTTAAAGGGCCAATGCACGAAATTCCATTTGCAGCCACTTACCCTGGGCTCCAGCAAAGGGAGGGCAGTGCAGACTAGAGACACGTAAGGAGAGTCTGGGGTTGATGACTCTGGGGAGAGAGCTAAAGGGTCAGCTGCCAGGAACCCTGTGCTGAGTCATTCCCCATGCTGCAGAAACCATCTTTCTCAGAGTACTCCTCTCCAAGTGGCATCAACCTCGGAGAAGCACCGCCTGGTGGAGCTTAAACTGGGCTGCAGAGTAAGGCTGGGTTGGAGGCAATTTCAGTGTTTAAGCTTAACAGAAAGCCTGCAGGAAAAGGCAGATCTGTGAGAGCTCTGAGACTTTAGCTGCCTGTGCCCCAGGCCCAGTGCTGGTAAAAGCCAGCCTTGCTTCACAGCCTGGCTCTTTTTTGCACACAAACAGGCCCAGCAGAGGGAGCCACACACTGTGGATCACCGATAACTTTAAAGAGGTTGCACAAGGACAGTTATGAACAGCCTCTGACAAAAGTCTGAACCAGAGTATTTGCAGATCCACGTAACACACAGAAACAAACACAAAGAGGAAGCCAAAATTGGAAGACAAAAAAACAGACCCCGAATGAAAGAACAAGAGAACTCTCCAGAAGAACAAAATGAAATGGAGGCAAGTAATTTATTAGATACAGAGTTTAGAGAGTAATAATTATAAGGATACTCAACACCATGAAAAAGGACATATAAACCATAAAAAGGACCAGTCAGAAATAATAATGCAATATCTGAAATAAATAATATATTGGAAGAAATAAACAGTAGGTTAGATGAAGCAAAGGATTGAATCGGCACTTTGGAAGACAAGGTAGGAAAAAATACCCAAGTAGAGCAGCAAAAAGAAAAAAGAATTTTCAAAAAATGAGGAAAGCTTAAGAAATCTTTGGGACAACATGAAGCATAACAACATCCACATCATGAAAACCCCAGGAGAAGAGAGTGAGTAAGGGATAGAGAACCCATTTGAAGAAATATTGAGGCTGCCGGTCAAGATGGCAGCATAGGCAGACACGGCTTGCCTCTTCTTACGACTACATCAAAATTACAACTAAAATATAGAACAACCATCAGTCAGAACCATCAGAAATTGAGTTGAATGGAAGTCTGACAACTACGGAATTAAAGAAACCACATCCATCCAGACTGGTAGGAGAAGCGCAGGTGCAGAATAAGCTGGTCTCTCAACCACGTGTGGTGGATAAAAATTCAGGAGGGATATCTTGGGAGAGAGGAGTCCCAGTCCCACACCAGGCCTCGCTGCCCAGGGTTCTAGTGCCAGGAAGATAAGTCCCCACAGCTTCTGGCTGCAAAAAACAGCAGGGACAGAGTCGGTGGAAGAAACTGCTGGAGCCCCAAGAGGTTCCTCTTGAAAAACCCGCACATGGAACCACCTATTCAGATTCACTCCCTCTGAGCTTCAGCACCGGGGAGGCAGCTTGAAGGGCACCAGTGGCATATTGGGAGAGGCTGAATTGTCTGGCATCAGGGCAAGGAGAGGCCATTGTCCCTTTTCTGAGCCCTTACCAAACAGAGCCACAGAGTCGGCAGGCTGGTGCCATATTTGAGACTCCATCAACCTGGCTAACACTGTTTGACCCAACTTGGAGATCCCCAGAGACTTCTCCCCACCCAACTTACAGGCCACCCAAGCTGCTTTTCCACATCAATAACCGGTCTTGGTTCATGCTCCACAACTTCCTAAATCCCATCAAACAAGCAACAGCTGGCCTCAGTGAGCTACAGGCTGGACACTAGCAGCAGCCAGATTAGTTTCACAGCTTGGCTTTGCCTGGGGATCTCCAAGCCCAGCACAAGAAGCAGCCTTCTCAGATGGCTTCATAGCTCAGGAAGGGCAGCCCCAGGCAAAACACAGGTGGGGGCTGACATTGCCCTATACCACCCAGGAAACCACAGGGCCAGAGCACCCAATGGACAGCTACAGACCACTTCAGAGCACTTCCACCCCACCCCTGTTAGCTGATCCTCCACAGAGGGCAGAGGTTGACGGTAAGTGGTCATAGCCAGTTCTTCCAGATGACTGGCCTGGATAAATCCCTCCCATGGACCTGCCAACAGGAACCAAGGCCCAACTACAAGAGGATGGTGTACTCAGCCCACATGAAGGGCACACCTCAAATACCCAGCTTGGGTAACAGGGGAGGCTATACCACTGGACCCTACAGGACACCTACTACATTAGGCCACACTACCAAGACACGAAGTCAAAGTAGCTCTACCTAATACATAGAAATAAACACAGGGAGGCTGCCAAGATGAGGAGAGAAAGAAACATGGTCCAAATGAAAAAACAGATCAAAATCCAGAAAAAGAGCTAAACAAAATTGAGATAAATAATCTATGAGATGCAGAGTTCAAAACACTGGTTCTAAGAATGGCAAGGAACTTAGTGAAAACCTCAGCAGTATAAAAAAAGATCCAGTCAGAAACAAAGGCATCACTAATTGAAATAAAGAACAATTTACAAGGAAATAAAAGCAATGTGGATGAAGCTGAGAATCAAATCAATGATTTGGAACATAAGGAAGCAAAAACAACCAATCAGATCAACAAGAAGAAAAAAGAACCCCCAAAATGAGGATAGTATAGGAAGCCTCTGAGACAACTTCAAGAGGTCCAAAACTTGCATCATTTGGTGCCAGAAGGAAAAGAGAAAGAGCATGAAATCGGAAATCTATTTTTAAAAATAATGAAAGAAAACTTCCCTTTGGAAGAATTTGGTGAAGGAGATAGACATGCAAGTTCCGGAAGCACAGAGTATCCCTATCAAGTTGTACCCAAAGAGGACCACACCAAGACACAACATAATTAAAATGCCAAAGGTTAAAAGTAAAGAGGAAATCTTACAAGCGGCAAGAGAAAAGCAGAGAGTTACCTACAAAGAAGTTCCAATAAAACTGTCAACTGATTTCTCAAAAGATGCTTTGCAGGAAAGAAGGGTCTGGCAAGAAGTATTCAAAGTGATAAAAGCAAGGACCTACATCCAAGATTACTCTGTCCAGCAAAGCTATCATTTAGAATAGAAGGGTAGATAAAATGATTCCCAGACAAGGTAAAGCTAAAGGAATTCATCATCACCAAGCCATTATTACATGAAATGTTAAAGGGACTTATTTAACAAAAAGAAGATCAAAACTAGGAATGCTAAAAGAACAACAGATTCACAACTATCAAGAACTGAATCTAAAAAAAACAAAGCAAACAACTAGAACAGGAACAGAATCACAGATATGGAGATCACTTGGAGGTTTATCAGCTGGGAGGGGGAAGGCAAAGAATGGGGGAAAGGATGCAGGGATTAAGAAGTATAATTGATAGGTACAAAATAGACAGGGGAATGTCAAGAATAGCATAGGAAATGGAGAAGCCAAAGAACTTCCATGCACAACCCATGGACGTGAACTAAGGGGGTGTGGGTTGCTAGAGGGAAGGGGAGTACCAAGCTGAGGGGAGCAAAGGGAAAAAAATTGAGACAACAGTAATAGCAAATCAATAAAATATACTTAAAAATAAAAAATAAAATTAAAATTTTTTAAAAAGAAATAATGACTGAAAATTCCCAAAATCTTGTGAGGAAAAAGACACACAAGTGCAGAGTCCCAAAACAAACAGACACAAAGAGGCTTACAGCCAGACACATCATAAGTAAAATGACAGAGCTTAATGACAAGGAGAGAATTTAAAAGCTGCAAGAGAAAAACACTCACCTACAAGGGAGTTCCTATTATATTGTCATCTGATTTCTCAACAAAAACATTTCAGGCTAGAAGGAATTGGTATGAAATATGCAAGTTGATAAAAGGCAAGGACCTACAATGAAGGCTACTTTAGCAGGCAAGACTGCAATTTAAAATTGAAGGAGAAATAGTTTCCCAGACAATAAAAAGCTAAAGGAGTTTGTTAACACCAAACCAGCACTGTGACAAGTGTTAAAGGACTTACTTGAAGAAGAAGAAAGAAGGAGAAGGAGGAGGAGGAAGGGGCGGAGAGTGAAAGGAGAAGGAGGGGTATAGACAAAGGAAAATAGTTAAAACATAAAATGGCAATAAATGCTATCTTTCAATAACAACTTTAAATGTAAATGGCTTAGATGCTCCAATCAAAAGACATAGGGTAAGCTGAATGGGTAAGAAAACAAGACCAATCTATATGCTGTCCCCAAGAGACCTACCTCAGGTCAAAAGAGATACACAAACTAAAAGTAAAAGGATGGAAAAAGATATTTCATGTAAATGGGAAGAGGAAAAAAGCTAGGGTAGCAGTACTTGTATCCAACAAAATACACTTTAAAATGAAGTCTATAGTAAGAGACAAAGAAGGACACTACATAATTATAAAGGGAACAATCCAGCAAGGGGATATAGCCCTAGTAATTACTTAAGCAACCAACACAGGTGCATCTAAACATGTAAAGCAAATCTCGACTGACATAAAGGGAAAGAGCAACAGAAATACAATCAAAGTAGGGGATTTTAACACCCCATTGACTTCAATGGATAGACTTTCCAGACAGAAAATGAACAAGCAGATAGCAGCCTTAAATGACACACTAGACCAAATGGATTTAATTGATATCTACAGAGCACTTCACCACAAAGTAGAAGAATATACATACTTTACAAGTGCACATGGAACATTTTCTAGGATAGACCATGTGGTAGGACACAAAAGAAGTCTCAAAAAATTTAAAAAAATTGAGATCATATCAAGCATCTTCTCTAACATCAATGCTATGAAACTAGAAATCAATCACAAGAAAAAAAAACTGTAAACACAAAGACATAGAAGCTAAATAACATGTTATCAAACAATGAATGGATCAACAACGAGATCAAGGGAGAAATCAAAAGGTACCTTGAAACAAATGAAAATGAGAACACAACTCAATCTGTGGGAGACAGGGAAAGCAATCCTAACAGGGAAATTCATAGCATACAGGCCTATCTAAAGAAACGAGAAAAAGCTCAAATAAAAATCTAACTTTAAACTTAAAGGAACTTGAAAAGGAATGACAAACAAAGCCCAAAGTGAGCAGAAGGAAGGAAATAATAAAGATCACAGCAGAAATAAACAAAACAGAGTCTTAAAAAAAAATGATACAAAAGATAATTAATCCAAGAGCTGGTTCTTTGAAAAGATAAACAAGATTGACAAGCTTTTAATCCCGCTCATCAAGAAAAAAAGAAAGGAGACCCAAGTAAATAAAATCATAAATGAAAGAGGAGAAATAACTAACACTGAAGAAATACATAGGATTGTAAGAAAATATTAACAACTATATGCCAACAAATTGGATAGCCTGGATCAAATGGATAAATTCCCAGAAACATTCAATCTTCCAAAACTAAATCAAGAAGAATCATAGAATGTGAATAAACAGTTTACACATAGTGAAATTGAAGCAGTAATCAAAAAACACCCAACAAACAAAAGCTCAGGACCAGGTGGCTTCGCAAGTGAATTTTACCAAAGATTTTGAGAACTAACTCCTCTCCTACTCAAACTATTTCAAAAAATTCAAGAGGAGGGAAGACTCCCAAGCTAATTTTATAATGCCATCATTATCCTAATTCCAAAACCAGATAAAGACATTACAAAACAAAGAAAATTATAGGCCAATATCCCTAAGAACATAGATGCTAAGATCCTCAACAAAATATTAGCAAACCAAATGTAGCAATACATTTAAAAAATCATACTCTATGATCAAGTGGGATTTATCCTGGAATGAAAATTTGGTACAACATTCACAAATAAATGTGATATACCACATAAACAAAATGAAGGATAAAAACCACACGATCATATCAATAAATGCAGAAAAAGCAATTAATATAATCCAGCATCCATTTATGATAAAAATGCTCAACAAAGTGAGAAAAGAGGGAAAATACCTAAACATAATAAAGGCCATATATGACAAACCCACTGCCAGCATGATACTCAATGGACAAAAACTTCCAGCATTCCCCTTAAGATTGGGAACAAGACAGGGATGTCCCTTTTACCACTCTTATTCAACATGGTACTGGGATTCCTAGTCACAGAAATTGGAAAAGAAGAAGAAATAAAAGGCATCCAAATTGGAAAAGAAGAAATAAAACTGTCTTTATTGGCAGATGACATAATAATGTACATAGAGAACTCTAAAGATTCCACCAAGAAACTACTAGAACTGATCAATGAATTCAGTAAAGTAGCAGGATACAAAATTAATATCCAGAAATCAGTTGCATTCTTATATGCCAATAATGAACTAACAAGAAGTGAAATTAAGAAAACTATCCCATTCACAATTGCTACAAAAAGAATAAAATACCTAAGAATAAACTTAACCAAAGATGTAAAAAATCTGTACTATGAAAATTACAACACACCGAAGGAAGAAATTGAAGAAGATACAAGTTAGCTGACACACATACTGTGTTCATGGATAGGAAGAATTAACTTCACTAAAATGTCCATAGTACCCAAAACAAGCTATAGATTCAATGCACTTCCCATCAAGATATCAATGACATATTTCACAGAACTAGAAGAAATATTTTAAAAACGTATATGGAACTGCAAAAGCCCCAAATAACAACAGCAATCTTGAGAGAGAAGAACAAAGTTGGAGGAATCACACTGCCTGATATCAAACTATACTATAAAGCCATAGTAATCAAAACAGTGTGGTACTGGCATAAAAACACACACATTTAGATCAATGGAACAGAATAGGCAGGACAGAAATAAACCCACACCTTTATAGTTAATTATTATTTGACAGAGGAAGCACACACATAATATGGGCTGAACACAGTTTATTCAATAAGTGGTGTTGGTAAAACTGGACAGATAATGCAGAAAGATGAAACTAGGCCACCTTCTTATGCCACACACAAGGATACATTCAAAATGGATTAAAGATTTAAATGTTAGACCTGAAACCATAAAAATCCTAGAAGAAAGCATAGGCAGTACAATCTCAGACATTGCTCATAGCAACATTTTTGATATAACTCCTCAGGCAAGGGAAACAAAAGAAAAAATAAACAAATGGGACTACACCAAACTAAAAAGTTTTTACACAGCAAAGGAAACCATCAACAAAATAAAAAGGCAACCCACTGAATGGGAGAACATATTCACCAATACATCTAATAAGGGATTAATATCCAACATTTATAAAAACTTTATAAAACTCAACACCAAACAAACAATCCAATTAATAACTAGAAGAAATATTTTTAAAATATTTGGGCAAAGGACCTGAATAGACACTTCTACACAGAGGACATACAGGTGGCCAATACATACATGAAAAGATGCTCAACATCACTAATCATCAGAGAAATGCAAATTAAAACCACAATGAGATATCACATCATACCAGTTAGAATGGCTATCACCAATAAATCAACAAACAAGTGCTGGTGAGGATGTAATAAAAGGGGAGCCCTTTTGCACTGTCGATGGGAATGCAGATTGGTGCAGCCACTGTGGAAAGTAGTATGGAGTTACCTCAAACAAGGAACTGCCTTATGATCCAGCTATTCTACTTCTGGGAATTTGTCTGAAGAAACCCAAAACACTAATTCAAAAGAATATAGCCACCCCTGTGTTCATTGCAGAGTTATTTACAATTGGCAAGCTATGGAAGCAGCCCAAGTGTCCATCAATAGATGAGTGGATAAAACAACTATGGGACATTTACACAGTGGCATTCTACTCAGCTGTGAAAGGGAAGAAAACTCTACCCTTTGTGATAGCATGGATGGACCTGGAGAACATTATGCTAAGTGAAATAAGCCAATCAGAGAAAAACAAACACCATATGACTTCACTCATATGTGGAATCTAATGAACAAACTGAACTTACAAGGAAAATGGAGACTGACTCATAGATGGAGAGCAGGAGGACATCTCTGGTGGGAGGATGGTTAGGATGTACAGGGATTGAGCAAAAAAGAAAAAGGACTCGTGGTCATGGACAACAGTGTGGTGATTTCAGGGTGGAGGGGGTAGGTAGATGTAGAAGAAACTATAAGACAGATAAACGATAATGGAAAAAATACCATAAAATTATGTACTTTTAAAAAATAAAGAAAATTTTAAAATGTACTAATGGGAATAGAAGGGGAACAAGCAATTCCAATGTCAAGAGTGAGGGCAGGTATGCCATTCTATTCTCTGACCATGTACTACAGAATAAGGGCAGGAGACCCCCAAAAGACAGTCCACACACATGGGCCCAGCTTCTGCCCACAATTCAGGCTCCTTAGCCATCTCCTCCCAGTTTAATTATTAAGTGCTCTCCCATGCCCCATTTGGGTTTTTGGCTCTTCTTTACCACTTGTTCCCCAGATAAAATTCCCTCTGTTGAACTACCCAGTATGGTAATGTTTGCCCAACTGAATCTCGAATGATACAGTATAATTTTTAGGATGATGTTAAATTTATAAGTTAACTTGAGGAAAACTGACATCGCTGTGATGCTATCTACCATGACATGTTGTTGTGTCTTTCCAATAGGTCTGCTCATCTGTACTTCCATAAAGTTTCAGTGTTATTTAGTACTTAGCTCTTTGTTTTTCAGTTTGTTGAATTTCTTCCTAAGTTTTTTATCCTTCATGTAGCGAGTGTAAATGTTTCTGACGCATAGGATTGCTGTGAGGAGTCAATAGGTAAATACATGAAGTACATGAAGTACCTGAAGTACAGTGGTCCCTGATACAGAGGAAGAGCCGTAGAAGTTCTTGCTATGATTATCATCCTCGTTTCTTTCATTGTATCCTCCAACTGATTACTGTTTAAATGTGAGTCATCGTGGGAGTTCGGGCCCCTTGGTATGTGCACCTGTGACACCAAGAGCAGATTCCGAATGTGGAACTTGGCACGAACGTGGTCATTGAAGGGGAACCAGTGTTTCCTCCCTCTTGGTTGTCCTGGTAAACATTACCTGACTATTCTCTCACCCCTCTCCTCCTGTACCCCAGGAACAGATGCAATTGTTAGCAATTCTATGCACCCTTAGTAACCAGCCTCAATTAAAAAAAAACCCTGGAAACCTGGGAATGGGGGTGTCCTCCTTGGAGGGGGCACCCTCCTTCTCTCCCCAGGCTTGCAGCGCTGCAAATCCTCTCGTTTGTTTCACTCTCCACCAAACACCCGCAGGATGGGAAATGGACAAGTAGTGACCCCAGCGTGATCCACTAGAGAGCCCCACACCTCTACTTAGGTAACAAAGGGCTGGCCAGCCTCTTCCGACGAGGAGTCAGGGATTCTCTGAATCCCAGGGGCGTATAGTACAGAGAAGGAACACTTGCTTTGCTCTGCACTTACTTTGCTTTCACTTTGCTTTGCTTTGCTTTTGCTACATCATGGGTGTCTCAGTAACGAAGCACCAGCAGATGTTTTTAAACTTGCTGCACCAATTACTGAAGGCAGCAGGGTATCAAGTTCAGGAACAACATTTGATAGACATGCTCCAGGTAGTCAAAGACTGCTGTCCCTGGTTCCCCGACCAGGGGACACTTGATCACCAGGTTTGGGATAAGTGGGGAGAAGCTCAAATGGCATGCCAAGCATGGCAGCGGGGTGCCAGCCCAAGCCCTAGTCACCTGGAACCTTGTGTGGACAGCCCTTATATTGCTCTGAACCGATGGAGGAGCACCTTCAGTAAGCACCCATGAAACGAGGGAAATGGTGAGGATGCTGCAGCGCATGTGGCGCCCCAAGACCCCGCTGGGGAGCTTGAAAGCAGGGTCAAACCCTAAGTTTGCACAATTGCTTCTGTGCCCCCGCAGTCAGTACTGATCTAGGATCTAGATGATCCACCCTGGGACCCACCCTTTTTAATGCCTGTGAAGGTCAAGCAACTGGATTCAAGCCCAGGAGGCTTCTAGTCCCTCATGGGGGGCTGCCTTAAAGAAGGGGCCCGGCAGGGTGACACTGAGGTGTTAGGGGCATTCCCTATCATCATGAGAAATAATCAACCCCACTTGGCTCATGCCCAGCCTCAGCATTAGCACACATCAGTTAACCCATCTCTTTAATCTTCTGAAGGGCGATCCAAACCTAACTCCCAAGCGGGTCCTAACCAAAGCTGCTATAGCTGAGATCCAGGTAGTCAAGTGAGTTATTCAAGAACTACAGCTTTCACGAATAGACTCAGGTTTAGTAGTTCATCTCATATGTTTTCCCTTGTTAGGGACCCCTACTGGGCTCCTAGCTCAGTTAGGGCCTCAGCTTCAAATTCCATAGTAGCTATTCCTCAGTCATCAGCCCAAAAGAACTATAACCCCCTACCCGACAGCTCTTACTGTGCTGCTCTGAAAGGGACGCACGCGAGCCCAGCAGCTGCTAGGACATGATCCCCAAGTCATCCACCTTCCCTGGGAAAAAAAGACTTTGAGCACTTGTTAAGTCAGTCCCTTGAGATGCAAGTTGCACTAGCTGACTTTGTAGGAGAAGTGAATTACTCCCTACCGGCTGACAAATTGCTCCTGAATATCCTGAGCTCCATTTGGGGTTCCTGCAGTTGGTCAGTCCCACACTCCTATTGGGAGCACTTGCCATCTTCCTAGATGGGTCGGGACAAGCTGGCAAGGCAGCAATCACTTGGAAGGAAGAGATGGGGTGGAAATGTCTTGTATCTCATGGACACTCAACTCCTCAGAGAACAGAACTTGGGGCTGCAATTCTAGCGCTGCAGACCCATCCCAGTCACCCTCTCAATTTAGTCTGTGATTCTGGATACACCGTTTATACTGTGCAGCATCTCGAACAGGCTCAGGTACAAGGGAACATTACTGAAGAGCTACTCTCCCTCTTCCTCATGCTACAGTAGCTATTAGATTTGCGGCAGCATCCTCTTTTCATAATCCATGTTCGCTCACACTCCAGCCTCCCCGGGCCCATAGCAGAGGGCAACCAGGAAGCCGGCCGGCTCATGAACTATCTCTCCACTTTCCAACAAGCACAGGCCTCACATCAGCTCCACCATCAGAACAGCCGAACCCTGTGTAAGGAGTTTAGCATAACACCAGGGGAGGCCAAAGAAGTCACTCCCGTTTGCCCTGATTGTCAGTTCCATGAACCTGCGGGACAATCCTTAGGGGTTAACCCGTGAGGCCCAAAGCCTCTTGCCATCTGGCAAACAGACATTATTCATGTTCCTGAATTTGGACGACTCAGGTATGTTCATGTTTCCATAGATACCCACTCAGGGGCGCTCCGTGCCTCCGCTCTTATGGGAGAAACTGCTGAGGATATCCGTGCCCATTGGCTCCAGGCGTTCGCCTACCTTGGCAAACCCCAACAGATCAAGACTGATAATGGGCGAGGGTATACAGCCCGAACCACTCAAGCATTTCTCGAACACTGGGGCATTGTGCACTGGACGGGCATCCCCTGCAACCCTACCAGGCAGACAATAGTCGAGTGCACCCGTGCCATGCTACAGTCTTATCTTTTAAAACAAAGTAGGAGAGTAGGGAAGATCACCTTACCCCAACAGAACAATTATGCAAGGCATTATTCACCCTCAATTTTTTGAATCATGACGATGCTCCCATAGAACGGCATTTTGCCCAGGGGCAAGGCGAGGGGGGGGCTGTGTCTGCTGGTCCTCTTTTGCCCTGTCAATGGTGACAGAAACTGACAAGGGCCCGTGGAGCTCTTGGTGTGGGGAAGTGAGGGTGCTTGTGTTTCTACA
This sequence comes from Mormoops blainvillei, assembly GCA_004026545.1. Lineage (NCBI taxonomy): Eukaryota > Metazoa > Chordata > Mammalia > Chiroptera > Mormoopidae > Mormoops > Mormoops blainvillei. The sequence goes on along the minus strand of PVJD01001448.1, from coordinate 221,069 downwards.
GAGCATGAACCCCTGTTCATGGTACGCAGGCAGGTTAAGCCCTACTGCGCCCGAGCTGTAGCCACCTGAAAGCTGTTGAGGTAGCTATCATCTGGCTCAGGGAGCGACAAGACAACCTTGTCACCTGGCAGTAGCTCACCTGCAAACCCAGCTTCAGCAGGCTCTGTGTGACTCCCCTCAGGTGGAATGCAAGCCAGCGCTCCTGGGACGAGGTGAAATGCCACCTCCAGGGAGCTTTCTCCTCCAACCTGCAGGGCCAGATATCCCAGCTCCATCAGGAGCTACAAGAACAGCTCTCAGCCCTCCAGGAGGCCACTGAAGATCATGTTTTCCAGACCCTGAGTGACCACCTACAGTGGCTTGATCCAAGCACATGAACTGGGCTGCTACACCTTGGACAATGGTGGGGGCAGCGGGTGTAATCTTGGCTGGCATTATTCTTATCATCTGTCTGTCTTCGCTCAATGTGACATGCTATGCATACCCGGGAGCATAATGTCCTAATGCTTACATTACAAAACAAAAAAGGGGGAGATGGGGGAGTTTGGGTCCTTTGGGATGTGCACCTGTGACACCAAGAGCAGAGTTCCAAACACGGAACTTGGCACGAACACGGCCATTGAAGGGGAACCAGCGTTCCCTCCCTCTTGGTTGTCCTCGTGAACATTACCTGACCGTTCTCTCACCCTCTCCTCCCCTACCCCGGGAACAGATGCAACTGTTAGCAATGCTACGCACCTTTAGTAACCAGCCTCAATAAAAACCCCGGAAACCTAGGAATGGGAGTGTCCTCCTTGAAGGGGGCACCCTCCTTCTCTCCCCGGGCTTGCAGCGCTGCAAAGCCTCCCATGTGTTTCACTCTCCACAGAACACCCGCAGGACGAGAAACAGGTCATAGTTGTATTTTGATCGCTGCCCAGTTCCTGTTTTGGTGAAGCAAGGGGCAGAACTGGATCTTGGGGCATCATTTTAACAGTGTTAACCTTTTCTAAAAAGAAAAGGGCAAAGTGAGAGGCAACAAGCATTTATTTGAGATCCACAAGAATAGCTATCCAGGAAGCACTGATTCAGACAGAAACCAAAAATGCCCTGATTAGGAGACAAATGCAAGGGATATTTATGAGAAAGGGAAGGGGAACAATTACATTAATAGAAGGAAGAAATTTCTACAGGTGTAGATAAGCTAACATAGTGAAGCTAATCCTAAAGAATGTTTTTCATTTTCAGTCTGCATAGCATCTGCTTTCTTGTCATTTTTGCAAACAGTTGTTTGAAATTTAATGTTGCTTTATGCCTATTTTAACATTCTAAAGGCCTAAGAAGTGAGAGATACAAGACAGATCTTCTGGGATGGCAGTTCTGACTCTATTGTAAAGTGGCTCTGTTTATATTATTTTTACCACAGGAAAGTGCAGCATGCCAATAACAGACCCATCCCATAACCAGCTCTCAGTCCTCTTACAGATGCCCTGTCCCCACTCATCTGCCCCCAGAATTAGAGTTTTTCCCTCACTGGCCCATCTTACCCTGGAACTACTGGTGCTAATACCTAGTCATTAGAAACAAGGATAAAATTAGTCTCACTATCCTGCTTCGAAAATGAGGCTTCAAATTCATAGGAATCCAAGTATTTTTGTGTTCAAATTTTATACATACTACAATACAAAACTAATGTTTGCTGCTTACTCTTCAAAGTTGCTCTCTGTGTATGAGTGAGCTAGGCCACACAGCTGCCCCAAAATTCAGAAGCTTAAAATAATCACCATTCAATTTTGCTTATGGTCTATAGGTCAGCTGGGTTATTCTGCCCATCTGGACCAGCCTCAGCTAATCTGAGCGAGGCTCACTCATGCATCTGTGGTCAGCTAGAGGGGGGGCTACAGGCTGGTATAGAATGGCCTCCCCCACAAGTCTGGTAGCTATTGGCTGTGAGCTGGGGCAGTGAATTTGACTGGGCTATATATTGTCATCAACTAGCAGGTAACCTCAGATTTGTTCCCTTGATGCAAACAGAGTTCCAAGAAGTACATAGGGCTTCTTGAGATCTATGCTCAGAACTGATACTGCATCACCTTCCACCTTAGTCTGTTAGCCAAAGCAAAACAAGAAGCCAGCCCCAAATCAAAGGGTGGGAAGTGGAGCCCTCCTCTTCTTGGGCAGGACTGCTATGACATAAAGGGGCATGAATACAGAGAACCCTGAAAAATTAGTCACAATCAATCTACCACACTCCCTAGCACTGATTTCTTTTTAGCAGAGCTGGCTTCATCTCAGTAGCAGCCCACCTGTGGACTGACTCAGGGAAAAGATCTATTTACCCTGATCTACATATGTTTCACTTTCAGAAGGTGCCATTTCTTGACAATGAGCCCACACCTGAGTCTGTTTGAGAGCGTGATGCCCTGCACCAGCTGTAAGGATGACCCACTTCCCTCTCTCTCCTGGCTTCTGAGAGCAGTTGCTTGTTTTGGTGGAGTTTTTCCAATATAGATTTACCAAAGTCTCTGAGGACAGCTCTCAGGTAGTGGCTGAATAAATCATTGTTAACATATTGGCTCAATCAATCACAGGCTAATTAACTCCAAGTCCTATTAGAAGCAATTGAAATGTTACTTCTCATGATCAGGAAGGTAGTCCAGTTGTCTTCTTTCCTTCTGGCATCTCTACCCTTAAAAACCACTGAGTCAAGACCATGGATCCCTGGTGGCCATGCAGGGACAATCTTTCTCTGCAACAGCTTCTGTCTTCTTGCCTCTAGAGAGTTTCCTAGTGGCCTGGGTCAGGCTATGGAGAAGGGGGAAGCTGTACACCTGCTGCTCACCTCCTACACAGCAAGGCTACTCTCCTCTCCTCACTCAGCACACAGGGGAAAACAGTAGCCCCAGCCCTATCACACCAGATCAGAACACAGGAAGCCAGAAGGATGGGCACTCCTGGGTGGTAAAAGTGGAAAAAATACTCCTAGAAGACAGGCAATGGGAAAAAAAATTTCTGTTCAAACCAGAAAAACAATGCTAACTATGGGTTTTTATGACTAAGCTTGGTGTTCATAACTAATTAGCATATGGTAATAATATTGTGCATATCATTATGTGTTAAAGTTATTTTTCCTCTGCTTTACTTGATCATATGAGACATTTTCTCCATATTTGGTGTTCCCCTGCATAAGTAAAATGTCATATAATACCATGTTTATAAAAATTCGAGACTTCCGGCTAAGATGGAGGCATAGGTAGACATGCCTTGCTTCCTCGCACAGCCAAAAGGAGGACAACAACAAATTTAAAAACAAAAAACAACAAGAACTGCCAGAAAATCAAACTGTGTGGAAGTCCAGCAACCAAGGAGTTAAAGAAGAAACATTCATCCAGACTGGTAGGAGGGCCTGAGACAGGCAGTCAGGCAGGGAGGACATGCTGCAAGGCCAAGGACTGGGTGAGCAAGGCAGTGCTGGCACACCCGGCAGTCCCACATTCCCCTGTGGAATAAGCTGGAAGGGAGTGAGACAGATCACACAACCCAGGGTTCCAGCATGGGAAACTAAAGCCTCAAAACCTTTGGCTTAAAAACCTGTGGGGTTTGCAGCAGCAGGAGAAATTCCCAGCTTCACAGCAGACTTCGTTGGAGGGATCCACAGGTCCTAGAACGTACACAAACCCACCCACTTGGGAATTAGCACCAGAAATGTCCAATTTCCTTATGGGGAGCAACAAAAGCAACTGAAAGTGGGGCGAGAACTGAGCAAGTGGCATTTTTCCCTCTCTAACCCCTCGCTCACATACAGTGCCAGAAAGCAGTGAAGTGGTTTACCCCACCTTGGTGAATACCTAAGGCTGTGCCTTTACAATGTAACAGGTACACCAAGACAAAGAAATATGACCCAAATGAAAGAGCAAATCAAACTTTCAGAAAAAGGACTGAGCTATGAGAAGATAGACAGCCTATCAGATGTAGAGTTCAAAACCCTGGTAATCACGATGCTCACGGAAATGCTCATAGAAATGATTGCGCACGGATGCAAAATAAAGGAAGGAAATGAAGGTTATGCAAAATGAAATAAAGAAAAATATATAGGGAACAAACAGTAAAAGGAAGGAAACTGGAACTCAAATCAATGATTTTGAGCAGAGGGAAGAAATAAATGTTCAACCAGAACAGAATGAAGAAACAAGAATTCAAAAAAATGAGAAGTTTAGGAATCTCTGGGACAACTTTAAACACTCCAACATCCAAATCATAGGGGTGACAGATGGAGAAGAGCAAGAAATTGAGAACTTATTTGAAAAAATTATGAAGGAGAACTTCCTCAGTCTGGCAAAGGAAATAGATTTGTAGGAAGTCCAGGAAGCTTATAGAGTCCCAAAGAAGTTGGGCCCAGGGAAGCACAGAACAAGGCACATCATAATTACATTACCCAAGATTAAAGACAAGGAGAGAATCTTAAAATCAGCAAGAGAAAAGGAGAGAGTTACCTACAAAGGAGTTCCCATAAGACTATCAGCTGATTTCTCAAAAGAAACTTTGCAGGCAAGAAGGGGGTGGAAAGAAGTATTCAAAGTCATGAAAGCCAAGGACCTACATCCAAGATTACTCTATCCAGCAAAGCTATCATTTATAGTGGAAGGGTAGATAAAGTGCTTCTCAGATAAGGTCAAGCTAAAGGAATTCATCATCACGAAGCCCTGATTATATGAAGTGTTTAAGGGACTTATCTAAGAAAGAGAAGATCAAAACTATGAGCAGTAAACTCACAACTATCAACGACTGAACCTAAAAAACAAAAACAAACTAAGCAAACAACTAGAATAGGAACACAATCACAGAAATGGAGATCACATGGAGGGTTATCAGCAGGGAGAGGGAAGGGGAGAATGGAGGAAAAGGTACCGGGAATAAGAAGCATAAATGGTAGGTACAAAATGGACAGGGGGAGGTTAAAAACAGAATAGGAAATGGAGAAGCCAAGGAACTTATATGTGTGACCCATGGACATGAACTAAGGACTGGGGGTGGGGGGATGCTAATGGGAGGTGGGTGCAGGGCGGAGGGGGACAAAGAGGAGAAAAAAATGGGACAACTGTAATAGCACAATCAATAAAATATCCTTAAAAACATTTAAAGTGTGAAAGACATATACCAGAAAAAAGAAGAATTCTAGTATGATCCAGTTGGGTAAAAAAATATATATATGTATATAGGCACATATTGCATGTATATATACTTATATGTATACATACACTACATATGTTTTTGTATATATGCATATATAGGGTGGGACAAAAGTATGTTTACAGTTGTGAGTACATGAAACAGTTTATTATTGTATTATTATTTATTAATTATTGTATTATTTTCCATATGAACAACTGTAAACATACTTTTGCCCCACCCTGTACATGGACATATATGTGTACATGCATTATATGTGTGTATGCATATGATATATACATGTATGATTTGAAATACTTATATATTTTGGCATAAAATATGTATTTTATATTTACAATGTCTACATATATAAATTTTTATATAAAAAAGATGTAACTATATAAAATAAAAATATAAATTTTTTTCTATATTATATAGCTAAGTATAAATATATACTCACATATTTTACTGGAAAATGTCTGAAAGGATACGCAAGAATTGGACAGTAATGATTATATCTATGGGTGTTTTTTTTCATTTTGCTTTCCATATACTTTGACTTTTTAAAAACAGTTCATTTGTAAACATTACAGAGATCCTTCCAGTTTTTTCTCATCACCTTATCCCCAGCTTAAATTGTAAATTTGTATGACTTTATATACTGAATCTTTCCTGGAAAAAAAAAGAAATACTTATGGTGCCCTACTAGATTTTAGTGGTTTTCATGGGCAGACAGAACTGAATCCGGTCATTTCATTGAACTGCTCACAAAGCTCAAGTCCAGTCCCTCTCAGGCGGGGATACCCAACCCCTGGCAAGACCCTCTTGTAGCCCCCAGTGCCCAGGAGTGCGGGAGTTGGCAGTATCTCTTCTGTCCTCCTACAGGGCCGAGGTGGCAAAGGCAGCATCTACGTGTGGGCCTCTGGGGATGGCGGCAGCTACGATGACTGCAACTGTGATGGCTATGCCTCGAGCATGTGGACCATCTCAATCAACTCTGCCATCAATGACGGCAGGACGGCCTTGTACGACGAGAGCTGCTCCTCCACCTTGGCCTCCACCTTCAGCAATGGAAGGAAGAGAAACCCCGAGGCCGGAGTGGTGAGTGCAGCCACTGGCCCTCTCTGAGGCTGTGGAATACACCAGCACTGTGATATCATGCATGGACGCTGTGACGTCTTGGGGAAAGGGGAGCTACCCACTTCCGTAAAAAGTCAGCGCATCTCTTTCAGGCCTGATAATGCTTCGTTATCAAGGTAGAAACATACATAAGTCATAAGGTGTGCAAGTTGAAAGCAAGTATGCAGTGACCCCGTTTCAGTTCATTTTCCACAAATTGTCTTTTTTGTTTATTGTTTTGATTTACAAATAATGATAAAGTCTGGTTTATCAGAAAGTTTCCCCAGTAGGTCATAAATAAGGAGAACTAATAAAAAGAACTGGGTCACCACATCACCACCCTATCTGAGCCAAAAACCCATCCACGTATTACAGAAATTACAAAATGACATCCATGCATGGGCATTTCTGGGTCTATAAACTTCCCAAAATTGGTCACACATGTATTTTCTCAGGGACAGAGTAGTGGTTTTCATCATGGTTTAAAATGGGTCAGTGATTGAGAAGACAAAAGATTAAGAATCACAGACTTACAATATTTATTGCACTTTTCTGAGTGGCTCTTCATTCCTAGGTAACTAGGTATAATGGTGAGTTTTCCAAGTCCCTTAAAAATAAATATCTGTTTAGTGTAATGAACGTTTTTGGATCTCTTCCTCCCTCTGAGTGTTATTTCACTCACACATCAACCTTTCCTCAGACCTCCAAGCCAGGAATTTAGTAGGTGGCTCAATGGTCCTGCTGAGTTACTTACACGCTGACTGGCCGCTACCTCACGTGGGGATTCCCAGGGAAGGGGGACAAGAACTCAGAACACAATCGTTATTACCAACCTGTGCGTCTATGCCAAGTTCCCACCTGGGCTCCACCTCGGCAACCTGGCCAGGCTGTCATGTGAGTCAGGAGATCCTTTACCTACAGGAGACACAGACCTTGGTCTAGCTCCCTCCATGAGCCCTTCTGGGTTAGCACCTGGTCTAGAGGGAGGACGGAAAGTGTGCCAGCTCCTTCTGAGCGAAGTAGGCTTCAGTCTCTCCTATCCTTGAGCAGTGTGAGCCAAAAGGGAGAAAAACAGAGCAGAAAGGGACACGGGAAGGAGACCCCAATCCTGTTTTGTTTGTAGCACTTCTCTCATCCCCCAGAAGCTCTACTCCCTGCCCTAAAGGCCTCCCAATGGTGTCACTTTGTCCCCAACATTATCTATGACTCTCTTTTTTTCTAGAGCTTAGGAAAGGCCTTGAGTTCCTCCTGAATACTGTAATTTTTCCCCAACATATGCCTTTAAACATCCTTGATAATTTGCTCCTCAAAATAATAGGCCCACTTGAGGAGCCTACAAACAGAGGAAGGAGAATTCCTGTGGTTCATACATGACTTTAATGAAAACCTGGCTCTCACAAACATTGAAAGTGTGGTTTTTCTCCTTATGAACGTTCTTTAAAACTCAATTGATCATTAAGAAGATCTCCCCTCTTAAGAAGAGTTATGGAGGGGGTCACTCACATACGGGTTATCTTGCCTCAACGTGTCTAAGAATCTCTTCATGATTTGAGATGTAGAGAAACACTTTCTTTTTTTATGGTCTGTTAATATAGGCAAGCTTTAGCTGAGCCTATTTATTCTTCCCTGTTTGGGAGTGCCTTTCCTTTCTGAAGGGAAAAGAAATGTTGATGCAATAGCCCTTGGGCTTTTTGAAAGTTAATCCCAGTGCAACAAAACCCACCATCCATTGATTATAGTGGTGATACTGACCTGTGACTCTCCACCTATTGTGTCTCATTTTAGGATGCAGAAAGTAAGTGTTTCTAGACTCTGGAATAGTTGCAGATATGCTTCTCTGAACAATTGGCTTGCTTTCATCATGGGATCACTATAATGTAACTGATTGTGTGTCCCTTTTTGCATAGGTTTCTAGGAAACACAGATAAAATATATGGCAAAATAGATGTATGGGTGCTAAGTTTATCCTTACTTTCATCTTAATCTTCTTCAGAACAAGGCAGAGTTTAAGTAAAGGAAATAGATAATCTTCTGGTCCATATTGTTTTAGGGCTCAAAATAGTGTGACTCATTACTCAATATCTTCCCTTTCAGGCAACCACAGATTTGTATGGCAACTGTACTCTGAGGCATTCTGGGACATCCGCAGCAGCTCCAGAGGCAGCTGGAGTGTTTGCTCTGGCTTTAGAGGCTAAGTATGTTTCCAGCTCGGGGCTGAGGGCCAGCTCTGCAGGGTGGACTAACATGTCTCTCCACTCAACACCAGGTGTCCATGGAGGCAAAAATAGGTGCAAGAGACTGTGAACAATCAGGGTCAATGAACCCTGATGGGGGTGTCTAAATGAGGGGGCCTTAAGTCTCACACAGACACACACCACAAAACTGCAATAGGCCCACTTGAGGATTCTACAGACAAACAGAGGAAGAAAGAGAATTCCTGTGGCTGATACATGATTTTAAGGAAAACCTGGCTCTTACAAACATTGAAAGTGACGTTTTTCTCTTTGTGAAAGTTTTTTAAAACTTGGCTGATCATTAAAAAGTTCTCCACCCCACCTCCCCACTTAAGGAGAGTTGTGGAGAGATCACTCACATATCAGTTATCTTGGCTCAACCTGTCTCAGAATCTCTCCATGAATTTTAGATATAGAGAAACACTTTCTTTTTAATGGCCTATCCTTTTTGGCAAGCTTTATCTGGGCCTATTTATTCCTCACTCTTTGGGAGCGCCTTTCCTTCCTGAAGGGAAAAGAAATGTTGATGCAATAGCCCTTGGGAGAGTATATCCCTCGGAGAGTACATGACCCCAACACCCACCACACATATCAGCCAACTACTTAGGTACTAAACAGGAGGATGTAGATATTTTTTCATTATAATAACCTCCCTTTACCTTTTGGATAATACTTTGACTATTTTACTCCAGTAATACAATCAGCTAAATGAAAAAAAGAAACCATTGCCAAGTTGGGTATCTAGCAAGGTATTTCAGAACATGTATCAAACAGCATGCTCCCACTCAAACTTGTTAACTTATAAGGTGAATTCACTTTTTAACATCGAGACAAGGTAGTCAAAGTCATACAATATAGACCAAGAAATGGGCTTTACTGGGAAACTTTCCAAGCTACAGGTAAAAGGAGACCATCCTCTCTGTTCTCACCATCCCACAGAGAGGCCACATATCACTACTCCTGGGCACACCTTGGATGTATCAGCTGAGGTACTTGCTTACCCGCTACTCAATATTCTCTTAGTGCAAGCCAGAGGCTGGCCTTGCGTTTGAGCAATGAACATGTGGACTTCAGGCACTATGCACTCAGTTTGAGTACAAATGCCCACCATGTAGGGATTTGTGTGAGAATGCAGCACAAGCAATTTGTGAGAGCTGGACTCAAACTCCTAGAGAAGAAGAGTAGAGTCCCTACCCCAGACCCTCAGCTGTTGCTAGGCAACTGGAGTGTTGAGCATCAATCTCCAGGCAGCCCTGCTTATGTCTCTCCACATATGCATTTTCTGAGTTTCAAAAGAGGCAAGAATTGCTTCCTAGAATAGGAAGGGACTTTGAAAGATTATCTAGTCCAATCCTCTGCCTTCAAGCAAAAAGGGCACAATCATCCTCCTTTTACAGATAAGGCCCAAAATTGGGAGTGACTCCTGTCTTTGGACCAAGCCAGGCTTCAATTCTTTTAACAAAAGTCAGGTGGAAATTTTAGGACATCAAGAGATAGACATTGGTCAAAGAACTCCTATTAAGTGCAGAGACCAAAACTTACAGGTTATATGCATTCCTGAAGACGAACATTTCATCACAGAGATTGTTGGACCCTGGAGCCTGAACTAGCTTTGCTCACTCCAGCTGGGACCAAACAACAGAGCCTGCTGCCTGCCACGTAGCCTGACAGGAAACAGGGAGTAGGAGTGCTCCAAAAGCGAAAGGGGGTTTCTGTTCTCCTTTTGAATCTAAAAAGGCGGAACTTGACTCAAAGTCTCCTTGGATTTCAGCAAGCAAAAACCCACTTGCTCAGGCCTATACACATGCAAAGGGCCAACCTAAATAAATCAAAGTGATGGAGTAAGGCCATCGGATCTCTAGACAGATTCATAGGCTCTGCACCAGCTTTCTTGAGCACACACTTGTAGATATCCTTATAGAAGAGAGTGCAGGCACCACTTAGGCAGACTTTGTTTTAGAGCAATGCCATGAATTTAATGCTCTCTACTTTCATGAAGCAGAGAAGAAAGATAGCTGGCAGTAGGTGTTTCAAGCTTGTCATGGAAGCCAGTTCTAAAATCCCTCAGAATACCAGCCACCTGAGTTGGAAGCACACTCTGAGATGAGTTTCCTACAAGTGATTTCTTAAGGAAGGACTCCCATGAGAAACAAAAAGAAAGTAGAAGAAGCAGGTTAGGGACGGGGAAAAGCCAAGCAAGTATTCAGTTTCAGGAGTTCTGGCCTCAGCCTGCTCCCATGGGGAGCTCTGGATTATAAATTTTTATGCCTGAGAGTTTCTCCTCCCTCAAGGCAAGTGAGTTCGGCTGCCATGTTCTTATGCTGACCAGTCCTTGACTGAAAGTCATGCATGGGGATATAAACTCCAGGCACCTCTGGCTTTCTGCACCTGTGGGAAGACAGGCTCCAGTAATCAAGAGTTAAAACCTCTAATCAGCATGAAACAGCCCCAAGAGAGAGCCCAGAGGGACGAGGAGGGAAAGACTCTCCAGGAACAGTTCCTATACCTCTTCTCTATCCTGAGACAAGACAACTGAAGTCCCTGGTGACATATGTTACAGCAGTCGAGGGCTCTTTCCCTCCCACAGGCACAACAAAAAAAACTTTTACAAAGCAATGTAAATGCAGTAAATGAATTATCCTGTTTCAGTGTATGCCTATCAGGACTACGAAAGAGGGAGAACCACCACCCCCGTGACTCCAGGGGAGAAAAGGAAACCCTTCTTCTGTTCTGCCCAGTCACCACTCTTTTTCAATCTCATCAAGTACTTCTCGGCCAAACGCTTGAAAATGGCTTTTTGAGTCGCAAGGAATTTTGTTCACATTTCCCAGTGTGACCAATATTAGAGAAATTTCAAAGAATTTCTTTAGTGGGTATAGTAGGGGTGGTAACTGCCAGCTTTGAATACTTGCGGCTCTCTCCATCACCTGGGGCTTTCTGTGTTGTCCTAGAGGGCTGAGCTAGGTTTGAGGAGCAATTGTCACAAAGAGGCACATTTTGGGCTCAAAAGAACCATCTGTAGTAATGTGACCCACACATTGGACTAGTTTAACAGAACCTCTGGGTTCTATTGCCTGCTGCTGATAAGAACCGTGACTGCCAATGCCAGAGCCTTATGAAAAGGAAAGGAACTATTTATTCAAAAGTTATATAGGTTTAGAATAATTGTGAAATTCTGCCATTAAATCCTATGCCCCTTAGAAACAAAAAACACCCACAAACATGCAGTCCTGCATCCCTTTGCCAAACCTGGCCCATCAGAGGTACTATCTCTCAGGAAATGAAATAGGAGTCTATAGCTTAGTTAGGCAGGTTCCCATTTTAACATTCCAGCTTCTCTCAATCTTCCATGCTCAGCTAGGCTCCTGCTCTTAATCCAAAACCGCATCCTCACGGTGGGCCGGTGGGTGTCCTTCTGCATCCTTTCAAACTGCATGGCCAAGACAGCATGGCTGAGATAGAGACTGACTGCCCCTGCTCCTGGGTTTAAATCCCAGCACGGATCTTCCTCCCTAACCCCATTTCCAACTCCTCCCACAGTGGGTTACATCTACCAGTAGTCTGCTCTCTTCTGCCTTTCTCAGCTGCCGTTGCTAGTCTGGGCAAGTGTGGCCCCATGGTGTAGGAACTACCTCCAAGCCATTTGCACAGGTGCAGCAACCAGGGGACCACCTCTGCTTTTAGCATTACTGAAACACTGGCCAAGTTCTTTAGATATGCCAAGTAACTCTCAGTGGCCCTGTTCCACTTTCCCCATCCCCCGAGCAATAGCTGTGGGGGTTTTCTCCATTTTGGGGGACATCTAGCTCAGCACCTAATTACAATAGAATAATGTTTCCAAAACTGACCTTCTGGAGGATAGATTTTTACATGTAAACTCATTATCAAAGTATAATAGACACTGAGAAAAATATACAAATATTGGTATAGCTCAATGGTTTTTTATAAGGTTAACAGATCCATGTAACCAGCACCCTAATCAAGAAACAGACTGTTACCTAAGTACTAGTGTGTGCTCTTTTACCCTGAAAGTCTGAGAGATTTCTTCATGCCATTGTGTGTGGTTATAAGTCATTCATACTCATTGTGGAATATTACTTCATTGTAGATACTTGGATTTTTTCCACTTTAGGGATATTATGAGTAATATTGCTATGAACATTCTTGTAAACATCTTTTAGTGAATCTATGGACACATTTCTTTTGGGTATTTACTAAGGAATCAAAATGCTGAGTTGGGGAAATACATATGTGCATCTCTAGTAGATGCTGCCAAGTAGTTTTCCAAAATGGGTGTACCCATGACACTTGCTCCAGCAGTGTATGAAAGTTAGAGTTGTTCCACATCCCTACAACATTGGGTATTTGTCAGTCTTCTACGTTTTACCATGCTTATGAGTGCAGCATAATTGCATTGTAGTTTTAATTTGCATTTCCCTGGTAACTAGTGAAGTTGAGCACTACGGTGAATTTTGAAAACGATAGATTCCCTACTATCCTCCAAGAGTCACTGAATATAAATCCCTAGGGATGAATGTTCCAAGAATCTGTCTTTTCAACCCCACTCCAGGTGCTCCATCAGCAGCCGTGTCATTCCCGACCTGTGGACTGGTGTGTGGCACCCCATAAGGCAATGGCTATATAAACCTATCAATCAGGGTGCTGTTGTGCAGAATGTGAATATCTAGACGCAACCTCTGATTAGGTGCTGGTATTAGATCAAGGTTGAAAATGTGAAATTCCAATAACAATAGCTAAACTGAAAAAGGTTTATTTTTCTGGCATGTGAAAGATATAGCAAGTCGAAGGCAAGCATGGGATCTACCAGGAATCAGTGAATCCAGCTGTTTTTAGATTTCTCCTCTTCCACTTTCATGTTCTCTAGCTGCTCCTGAAATTTCAGTCATGGTGTTTACAACTCAGGTAGGAAAAGGAGGAGGGCAAAGGAAAAAAAGAAACGCACCAGCTGAGTCAGTCTCCTTTTAAGGTTTTCCCAAAAAGCTCCACCCAATGGATTCTGCTTACTTCTCATTGGTCAGAACAGTCACATGACCACCCTGGACCGCAGGGAAGGCTGGTAAATGTAGTCTTGTAGCTGATAACATTGCCGTTCAGAATAAAATTGAGGTTTTCTTAATAAAGAAGGAGGATAGATATGATAGAATTGCTAATGCCTTCCAGCAACTAAGTGAGCAATCACCTCCTATGGATCTCTATTGTCTTATCTGAAAAATAGAAAGTTAGATCATCAATAGATCTCCTATGATTTCCTGGAATATTGTAGCATTTCTTCAAAAAAATCATGCCTGTAGGAAAATGCATCTTTTAACTGCATGTGTTTATTTGAGAGTCGAATATGCCTTAAAGCTGAAAATTTTTCATTTACTTTTAAATATCGTGACCAATACTGCACTAGGAAATAGTGTCTATTCTCTTTTAAGTTACATTAATGCTCAGTACATGAGATAGATTTTAATAATAATAACAATAATAGATTCTTTATTAAGCATTCGGTACCATGCTAGCTACTTTTCACACAGTGATCTACATTTACACACTACAGCAAACCTCTAAGGCCTTATCCTCATTGTGTACATGGGAACTCTGAGCCTTGGATTGTTAAAGTAACATCTAAATTCACCAGGCTGAAAAATAACGGACCTGAGATTTAAACCCCAGGGATCCTGGGCTCCAACACCAGGGTCTTCCCCTGACCCAGCTATGGAATTTGAAAGAATCACCATCTGGGCTGAAGGTCTCATCACTCATTATGCCCAGGGCAATAGGCCAAAGTGAATGAATTGACTCTTCCTCCAAAGCTATGCACAAAATTGGGTTTTGAATTCTTCAAGATGAGGTTTTGCACATCACAGTTACTCCAGGGCAACAAATAAACTGGATTTTTTATTTTCTCACAGTTCATAGTAGTTAGACAAATAGAGACTGTGGAGAAAACACCATCTTGACTTACAAATGCATTATTTTTCTCAGGCTGGAAATAATCTAGACCTTTGAAATTGGTTTATAATCCTGTCAGAGTTTAGAGAATAGTCTCTGAATTTTAAAGAAAACAAACAGATCTTTCACTACTCCAAATACCTCTTCTGTTTGAATACAGAAGAGAATACACAATGCACAAAAAGAATACAGCCCAGAGGAATGAAGCTACTTGCTCAGGTTCACACACCTTACTCTGTTCAGACAAAGATCATACCCAATAACTACAGGGGTTAAAATTCTGTTGGTTTCTAGGATTTACCAGATGTTAGCAGAAGTCATTTCTCCAACCTCAATACTGCAACCTCTTTAAAATACTTCAGATTGCAAGTCCTCTAAAGATGCATGTTCTCTCCTGAATTCCCTTTGATCATTAGGAGGAAAATTGGGTCCAGGAGAATTTGATACCATAAATAGAAGAACTCTGAAACACAGAGGTGAGGGACAGTCCTCACAGAGAAGCCCCACCAGAAGTTAATATTTTGTACTTTATTCTTCTTTGCTGGAAGTTGGTAAGCCAATGATAAATTTTGGCAAGTGCAGGGCTCTGCAGGAGAGCCAGGGCTGCTGATTATGCACCGGTGAACAGTCTTAAGCATATAATTCATTTGCCAGGACCAGCTTTAGGTGGTTTAAGAAACAGCCCTTCCTGAGTGTCCCTGGTACAAGATTGTTCTTTCAGCCACATGAGGCCAGTCTCACCCTGGGCTTTGGACTGTCTTTTCCAAGAGCCCCACACTCTCCTTGTTCAAGACCTCTGCCACATGTGTCCAAGATTTTCTCCACAGTGTCCTGAGTGACCTCTTTCTTTGGAGCCCTGGCCGCTCCAAATGAAAATGTGACCATACTCTGTCTCCTCTAGAAGTCCTGGGTTCCACTTTGATCTCTGTGGGATCTAAACCAAGAGCAAGATGGTCCACTCTGAGTGGCCTAGAACCAATCTACTAGCTTGTATTTATCTCTGGAACATCACGGGTCCTATGAATGATTGGAAACATGATGTTCCAGCTGCACAAACCTAACAGTTTTTATTGATAATTTGCCTAGGACTTACTCATGCATGGCCTTGTGACAGTTCCCAGCTATGTTCCTTATAGTTATACCTGGCCAGATTCCTGCAGCAACCTCTGACTAGTATGGTCCTGCTTTCCAGCCCCACACTTCTCGAGTCCATTTCCCTGGAATTGTTTATAAAGATCAGGTCAACATCTCCCTCTGCCTTTACTGACTATCACCAAGATGAAGCACCAGTGTTCTAATGTGGGTGAACACCTTGTCATCCTCTCCTGCTTACAATTTCTAATTCTCCTTCTCTGTCATACTCGGGGCTTCTGCCTTCCTCTGTTTTCTTAAGCTAAACACCTGCACAATGCTTGCTTTCTCCCACCTCTATAACCTTCCGTTAACTTTCTCTCCCCTAGAGCCCTCCCCTTCCTTGTCTTTTCACTCATTCACTCTTGCTCATCCCCTTGACCTTGGTTTAAAATACCACTTCCTAATAGATCCTTGAGTTTCTCAAATTTCCGGATAATCGGAAGCCCTGACGTGCTTGGCAAAAATATATCCAAGCCCAGGTCAGGCCCATGACTCAGAATCTCCAGGATCATGTCTGGAAAGCTGGGATTTTAACAGACATCCCAGTCCTGCCCAGCAAGTTAGGAACCACTCCCCTGTACCGGCTTTGCTTAAGCTTTTGGCTTCATGTTGGACAAGCCCATGGAATCAACATCTCTGGGTCCTGTCTGACATTACTATTTTTTTAATGTTTGATTCACATTCAGCCAAGGTTGAGAACTGCCACCTTAGGCCAATGTTCTCACACCTCCCTGCACAAAAGAATCATCATGTTGTCTTAAGTGCAAATTCTCAGGCTCACAACCTCCAACAGGCCAATTCGGGAGAGCTGGGGTTGAGGCCAGGAATCTGCCTTTGTCAGTATGCCCTGACTTATTCTTATACAGGGGGCTTGAGGACCACAGTCTGGGACACCCCCCACCTTGGTGGAATAACACAGGCTCCACCATTGGTTCCTTCAGCATCCTAGCTACCCTTTCATGACAGCTCTCCCTTTTTATTTATTTTTTCTGTTTTATCGAGATATAATTGACATACAGCATTACACAGTATAAGTTTTAAGGTGTTCGGCATGATGGTTTGAGTTACATATACTGTGAAATGATTAAAGCAGTATGTTTAGTTAACATCCATTATCTCATATAGATGCAAGAAAAATAAAAATAAAAATATTTTCCTTGTGGTGAGAACTCTTAGGATATACTCTGTTAACAACTTTCCTGTATATCATACAGCATTGCTAACTATAGTCATCATATTGTACACTACATTCCTAGTGCTTATTTATCTTGTAAGTGGAAGTTTGTGCCATTTGACCACCTTCCTGCAATGCCTCTTACCCACCTACCCCCACCTTTGGTAACAACAAATGTTATCTCTTTTTCTATTAGTTTGGGTTTTTTCTTTTCTTTACATTTCACATATCAGTGAGATAATACAGTATTTGTCTTTCTCTGTCTTACATATCATTTAGCATAATATGTTCAAGGTCCATCTATGTTGTCACAAGTGGCAGGATTTCCTTATTTTTTATGGCTGAATAATATTCCATTTTATATATAATGGGCAAGCTTCTTTAACCATTTACTCATTCACGGACACTTAGATAGTTTCCCTGTCTTGGCTATTATAAATAATGCAGCTATGAATATGAGGTGCAGATATCTTTTCAAGTTAGTGTTTTTTTTCCTTTGGATATATTACCAGAAATGAAATTGCTGGATCACATGATAATTCTATTTTTAATTTTTTTAAAGATTTTATTTATTATTTATTTTTAGAGAGAGGGGAAGGGAGGGAGAAAGAGAGGGAGAGAAATATCAGTGTGTAGTTGCCCCTAAAGTGCCCCCTACTGGGAACCTGTCCTGCAACCCAGGCATATGCCCTGACAAGGCAATCGAACCAGTGACCCTTTGACTCGCAGACCAGCGCTCAATCCACTTAGCTACACCAGCCAGGGCTATTTTAAAATTTTTTTTGAGGATCCTCCATGCTGTTTTCCATAGTGGCTACATTAATTTACATTCCCACCTACAGTGCATGGGGTTTTCTCCACATCCTTGCCAGAATTTATCTCTTGTCTTTTTTATAATAGCCATTCTAACAGATGTAAGTAATATCTCATTGCCGTTTTGTCCCTTTTTAAACATTGATTGTGTATCTGTCACCCGAGTCACATTCAACAATGTGTCCAGAACTACCACAGCGCCTGGACATGGTGGACACTGAATAGTCATTTATGGAATCACTTCATAGTGCTGTACTTTTCTACATATATGTGTCTTATTTTCCCAACTATTATATGAAATATTTGAGGTCAGGGAAGAACATGTAACATTACTTGTCCTGTAATGCAGTAACCTTTATGTTATAGATACTCTGTAAATTTTTTTATTATTTAATAGGCATTACCTACAATGTTTGAGCTGCTCTGATAGGATCAAAGGTAAAAGCAGGCTGATAAAATACCTGCTTTTACAATAGTGTATTCTGTCAATTCTGAAATTGCTCAGAAGAGGGAAGTAGGAGGGATGCAGTTTTATTTTTCTAACAGATGCAAATGGCTGGCCAAACAGCATCACAAACTCAAGTACGTCGGAATGTGAACTATGTTCTGATTTATTTCAGAAGTGAGAAGATCCTTGTTCTGACATTCTCTCTCTCATATACTCGATGATAATAAGTTCATGGAGAAGCATCTGAGGGGGTCCTTCTCTGAATGTCAGGAAGCATAGCACATTTTTATGACAGATACCTAGCAAAGATGAGAGATACTCCAGTCAGCCCTCAGTTCACTTCCAAGTCACCAAATCCTTCACTTGTCAACCATAAACTATTTTAGGTTTGCTTAATTCAGAATCCCATTCCAGCAAAACACTGAGGAAACTTTTGGTCATAATCAACTTCAGGAAATTTCACATCATTTACTTGAGCCCTGGGAATCATATTCCAAAATATGTTCTTAATTTCCTCAAATAACCATTGGCCCTCCTTGAACCTTTCTCCTTAAAAGTTAAAAATCTACATTTCAAGAGTATCTGGATCATCAGCATTTTTTGACTCCGATTCAAAGCTTCAAACCAATGAACACTGCATGTGTCAAAATTTTATCAAATAAGTTATGTTATTCCTAGTCCTTTGAATCCTGAAGAGAATATGGATTTTTCAACTTTTTTGACTATGATACTCAATGAGAAATAAATTTTGCACTGCAACCCAACATACATATACTAAAAGTTCCATGAAAAAAGTAGTTTTCTATATGATATGAAATGTATACTGTTCTTCTTTTCTATGTCATTCATTTTTCAATGATAATCCCATCTATTAAATCACTGGTTCTCAATCTTAGCGATCTATTGGAATGAACTGGAAAATGCTAACAATTTTTAATACCTGGGTCCAATTCCTGCAACGTCTGGTTTAATTGGTCCGAGGTGTGGCCTAAGCAGTGGAATTTTAGATGCCACACCAGAAGATTTTTATGTGCATCCCAGGTAGGTAACATGTGCAATAAGTTGATTTCCTGCCCACAAATGGATCATGATTTGCAATTTAAAAAACAGACACTGAGTAACATTAGACACTAATTTCCAAAAACAATGGCCTTTGCACATAGACTTGTTTAGTCACTGAACAGTGTGTCAATTGCTGCCCTGTGCCCTGGACACGGAGGATAAAAATATGCAGAAAATATTGTCTCTGCCCCTGAAAAAGTGACAGCCCCATTTTCACAAATAGAACACATGGATGTAGCCAACACCCAGATCCAGAAACAGCACTGTCAGCACACAGAAGGCCCTAGCATCCCCTCCCCTACCAACACTAACCATGAACGTGACCTCTAACAACACAGATTAGTTTTGCCTGTCTTTATACTCCGAACAAGTGGAATAATACAATATATTCTCTTCAGTGTCTGGCTTCCACAGGTCAACATTCTATTTGTGAGATTCATACACATTATTAAAAGTAGCAATACTTCACTCATTCTTGTTGCTTTATAGAATTATTCCCCATTCTATAACTATACCTCAAATGATTTATTCATTTTCCTGTGGATGGGCATTTGAGGGTTTCATGATTAGGACCTTTGAACACTCTAGTACATGTGTCTGTTGAATATATATACACGTTTTTGTGGGATACATACCTAAGAATGGAACTTCTGGACCACAGCTTAAGTATATGGACAACATTAGAAGACACAGCCAAATAGATTTCCAAAGTGGTTGCAATGATTTACACTCCTATCAGCAAAGTACATGCATTCCAGTACTCCACATCTTTGTCAGTACTTAGTATTGTCAGTCTTTTCACTTTAGCCATTCCAGTGTGTATGTGTTAAAATGACATTTGAAATAAATTTCAGTAAAAAGGGCAAGTTTTCCAAAAATTATATATAATTTTTATATAAAAACTTTAATATAAAAATTGTTATATATTATATATTTTTTATATATATATAATGGTTCTAAATAGCATGGAAAATCTCCCTTGACTTGGGGTTTCATAGATGTTCCAAATCTTATGAGAGGTTTTTGTCCTGTCTTAGTCACTATGTCTTTCCCCCACTCTCGCCCTCCCCTTTGCCCTTGTTCTCAAACTCTTTCCGCCTCTGACCTGCAGTCTGGATCTAACCTGGAGAGACATGCAGCATCTGACTGTGCTCACCTCGAAACGAAACCAGCTTCATGATGAGGTTCATCAGTGGCGGCGGAACGGGGTCGGCCTGGAGTTTAATCACCTATTTGGATATGGGGTCCTTGATGCAGGCGCCATGGTGAAAATGGCTAAAGACTGGAAAACCGTGCCGGAGAGATTCCACTGTGTGGGAGGCTCAGTACAGGACCCTGAGTAAGTTGGAGCAGTGGTTCTTCTGCTGCACATGGAAATACCCCAGAGATGGTACCATGACATTGGGGTTAATAGCAGATTCCCTCTCTGTGGCAGGGAGATGTGCTGGATTTGACTCAGGGACAGCCAGCAGCTTCCAGGCCGAGCTATAGCATTGTGCAACTCCGGGTGGGAGAGGAGGGGTGCTATTTACATAGAACACAATTTTGTAACTCAGAACCCCTGCTTGTAGGTGTGTTAAATGTTTTGGTGGCTTATGCCATTATTTTTAATTGCAAAAACCATCCAGTGTAACCAGCTCCCAGATCAGTAAACAGAACAAATCAATATCCCAGAAAACCATGTATCTCCTTCAACCATGACTTCCCCTAAGTAACCACTCTTCTTCTAACTCCATAGATTATTTTTCCTATTTTATACTTAATATAAATAGAATCATATGTGTGTTCTCCTTCGTATCTAGATTGTTTTGCTCAGAATTATGTTGTGAGATTTAAGCATGTTTAGTGTGTACTTGTAGTTCATTTAGTCTCATTGTTGAATAGTGTTCCTTTGTGTGACTATAACACAATTAATTTATTCATTCTACTTGTGAGATAATGTAAGGACTTGATTTGATTCTACGTGAGGTGGATAGACATTTGAAGGTATATAAGTGAGAAGTTTCCCACACAGAAACTAGTGGGCTGGTCACATGTACCTACTTCCCTTCCAACTTCCCATTAAGGCAAGAGGATTGGACAATAGGGTCCCTCTTTATTTAATTACTTCCCTCATTGGTCCATCATTAAAACAGAAATAGCAGCTTTTACATTGCTATTCTAAATAAGGTATTATGTACATACAATGAAATATATAGAATGTAATTGTATTATTTGAGTTTGATAAATATATACGGTGAGTAACCACCATCCAGTCAAGAACTGGAACATCCCATCACCCCAGAAAAATTCCTTGTGCTCTTTTCCAGCTAATCCCCACATTCCATACACAGCCATTGTTTTCAGTCCTGTCCCCATAGATTTGCTGTACAGTTCTTGGGTTTTATCTAACTAAATTGCATGGTTTCTTTGACTTAACATTATGTTTGTGAGATCAATCCAAGTTATTATGTGTCATAATAGCCCACTTATTCCCATTGCTATGTCATATTCCATTGTAATGACACACCTCCAGTACTTAATGTTATTTAAATGGTGGTAAAAGCCATCTCAAAACATCCCTCGCCCTGGCTTTATTTCTGTTGATCATCTGAGCTTGATCATCAGAGCCCTCTCATGATACAACCTGCCCTCCATTCCCCTTTGGTTCTGGAAAAGGACCTGCAACTTCTGTACTCAGCTACCCAGACATGGACTCAAAGTTTAATTCCATCAAATTAGACAATACTTGGGCCTCTGTGAACCTCTTCTTTAGCAATTCTCAACCTTCGTACTCTGACCCCCTTTGGCAGCATGGTGAAATCTATGGATCCCATCTCAGTAGACTGTTTTTAAATGCTTTAGATAAAATAGATGGGATTACAAAGAAAACCAAATATATTGAAACCAGTTATAAATGTTTTAAAACATATTTGTGAAGTAATATATGCCCTTTGTTTTATCAACACATTAAGTAAAAAATGTATTATGCCACTCCTAGTGCCAAGTCTAATGGCCATGATCATTTCAGAACAGTGGTAATAACCAAAATGCCACTTCAAGATAACTGCAAAGACTATAACGGGACATGAAAATCTCTGAGATTTTAGGTAACAAACTGAAGAGGTGCTAACACCACTCTATCATGGGCCTGCATTCATAATCAAAGAAGACGCTATTTCCATTATAAGTTAGTGAAAATAAAGACATAGAGTTTTTGTCTATATAAATTGGTATACTCCTTAAATTCTGCTCTTATGAACCCCCAAACAAGGATCTCTTTTCTCTTTCTTCACCAATAAAATGGAGCTAATATCTCTGTCCTCACCTGCTGGGAGACTTTAGTGAGACAATCAGCATAGAGCTACCACACAGTAGGCTCTCAGGGAATGTAACTTTGCTTTTCCCTCTTATTCGTGACTTTAGACACTCCTAGTTAACCGTAGAAAAAAGTGAGATACTAATCTTACAGAATTTTGGATGCATATTTTCCTAATTCTTACATGAGTTCAAAATTGTGTATCCTTTTAACTGACATCACCCTCCCGTGGGTCAGCGTCCTCAGTGTTCATTCGCTGAGCTCCTACAAAGTGGCACCCAGTGGATTGTTGCAGAACTGTGTCTAATTTTCCAGGGACTAGTCCATAATCTCAGCAGCACTACGTGGGAAAGCAAGGCTTCAGCCCAAGCCCTGAATTTTTAAAAACAGAGCATCACAAGCCCCACATGATACATGTAAAATACATGAGAGTTCTGCAAAGTTCCTATCAGTTTCCCCAAAGCTTCTGTGTACACAGATCATTTCTGTTTGGCTTTGTACCACTCCACTTGAAGACCGGCTTCTATGTGGTCCCAACAGGTTGGTTGACTCAAGTCAATTTCACAGAGGATGCAAGTGTAAGTGAAGGAAGGAACTTCTATGGGCACCTACTATGTGTCATGCCCTTTACAATCACATAAGCTTCATAGACACCCTGTTGTTCACCTCGTACAGTCAGGTTGTGAATATTTTGCAGTATTAACAACAAGCTGATCACATGCTGTGTCTCAGGAAGACACACCACTGTATGCCTGGCATGAGGCCTTTTACATATACTGTTTGTATTTAATCTTCATAAGCCTAGGAGGTATGTGCTATTATTATTACTTCTTACTGGTGAGGAAGCTGAGCTGATGCATAAAGCATAGAGATGTGTTCAAGGCCATGAATGGGCAGAGCAGGACTTGAAACAAAGCTGATTTGAATGCAAACCCCAGGCTTTTCTCATTGTAAGACATTGACCTTAGTGAGCTCCTACTGTGCATTCAGGCCCTGAATTAGAGCAGCCCTGCAGTGGCTCAGGGGTATCATTAGAGGTGAGAAGAGGCTTGCAAAGATTAAGAGTACACCAAAGGTAACCCAGCTACTGAGCAGCGAAGCTGGGATTTGAACCCAGACCCTCTGACTCTAGAACTCCAGCCTGCGAGGGGTCTCGATGCACCTCAGTGATTCTCCAGTGGAGTAGGTGAGGCTCTGGGAAATCGGAAGGATCTGAGGAGATTTTTTTACCACCCTTCCCCACCAGGACTCTGAAACACTCACCTAGTGGGTGGTCGCCCCTCCCCAAATCCCATAACTGCTGTTCTGGAGACCCTGTCACTGCTGGGTCTACAAACAAATTGACTAAACAGAGATAAAACTGGGAACCACCATCGAAATGGAGAATTGAAGGGTAAATCTTATTCACCATAATTAACTTTACCCAATGTAAACATTAATTGGGCATTGACAACTGTGCTTCCTTTGTTAGAGTTCAGAATAATTTTCTGAGTGATTTGGAAGGACCAGGAGGCTTGCTGCAGTGGTGGAAACATTCCATATCTGAGTGTCCGATACAATAGCTTGTGGCTCTGAAGTGCTAGAAAAGTAATTAGTGTGATGGGGAACTAAAGTTTCCATTTGATTTAATTTTATTAGTAGCTCATCTAAATTTAAATAGCCACACAAGGTTAGTGGCCACCATCTCAGACAGCCTGACTCTCAGGCACATCGGGCGATTACACAGTAATAGAGAGATGCTAGATAACACAAGAAGAGCGGGAAGTGTAAATTTAATAACATCGACTCCGTGAAGGGGTATGCAGAAGCCCAGCCTCCGAGGAAGCTGAGCCAGTCCATTTCAGAGCCTGTGCCTCCCTGGTGGCCCATCTCATCAGGCCCAATGCTCACTCTCACCACACAGACAGCAGGACACTCCGGAGGCCATACTGTCTGTCTGAGGGCGGCCCTGATAGGATGCAGGCACAGAGCTACCACATACTAAGAACGGCTCTCACACAGTCACTGGGCTAGCACTTTTCTCCCACCATGTCATTTAATCACAGAAGGCAGAAGGTTAACATCACTAGTCTCATTTTACAGGTGAGAAAACAGTGGCGCAGCAAGATAAAGTAAATGGTTCTAGTTCACAGAATGAGCAACTCCAACTATTTATCCAGTCCACAAAGCCCTGGGACCTGGAACTTTTCCCTTATTGCAAAGAGGGAGAGGTTTATGAAGCGGAACTTGCTGAAAAGGAAAGGCTTCCAGTGTTTGTGCTTTCATGAAGGATCTGCCAGCAGCAGAGGGCCAAAACGTCACCAGTAGGCAGTGCCACTGGAGCCCTATCTACAGTTAGCAGCACATCAGCTACATTCACAATGAACAGGAAAGTGGCTTAGTTGCAGTGTTTAGGGAAACAGACAGCTTTCGAGCACTGAGGTCTCTTAATTGAGGTATATGTTCATATCAGACCTTATTTTCTGAGGCCTCATTGGACAAGAAGTGTGTATCTCTACTGATCTTCGAGCCCTGTGCATTTGTGACTGGGGTGCAGGGGAGGAGAAAGATGAAGGACCTATACTGAGATGAAGGACAATTTATCTCCCAGTCTCTGTGTATGCCTAACATTCTGTCATAATCCACACAGATGTTGAGTTTGGAGCCAGAGGCAATGCTGGAAATATTTTGTCCATGTCCATCATTTTACAGTTAAGGAGTCTGAGGACCAGAGTTGTGAACATCTCAACAGCTTACAACTAGCTAGAAAGTTTATTCAGTATTAGCAGAAGTATTTTTACTGAAAGAAAATCAGGGGGGATTTCAGCACTAACTCATTGGGGGCCTCCAGGAGGACAGAGCCCTGGTCTGCCCAGTCTAGTGGTGCATCCTCAGAGCCTGGAACAGCACCTGGCACTTAGTAGATACATGATAAATATTTTTTAAATGAATGAATAAACAATTCATTTATTTCAGCCAGCTGATTCAGCCAGCATCACCTGAGTACAAAAGAAGATATCTAAATGGTGGCAATAGAACCAGCAGAGCTGCCAGGGAAATTCAAGGCATAGCCTTCCTGGAGGGGCTCTGCATTCCTCAGTGCCCTCTGCTCGCTCATCCGCTCCACACCTGAATTTGTTCTCAGATGAAAGTGAGCTAGGTCTAGGGAGGGCATTTTTGGTAGAGAATTGAGAGACTAGATACACAGGGAGGCCTGGAGGGCAGTGCCCAGGCTGGCTGTGCCACTGGCAGAGGAGGCCTTATCACCATGGACTGCACTTCTGAGAGGCCAGGAGGGAGGGGTCAACAGCCTAGGCAACCGCCGCCTTCTGCGATGTGCACGGAACAGCCTCTGAGTGGGGCGAGTGGTGACTGTCAGGTTTGTGGGTTTCCTCCGTGTTAGTCTTCCCAGAGAAACAGTCAATTTGAAAAGCAATTTTCTAAAGAGACTTTATCAGGAGAGTCTGTGAAGGGTGCTCAACTAAATAAGGGAAAAATCACACTAGCTGCGAGCATCCGCCCGGACCAGCCACAGGCAGTGAGCAGAGCATCAGTGGCACCATACAGTTGTCCCTGCTTTGAGGCCAGGGCACTGGGCTTATATATCCCCATATCTACCAGGCATCAATCAAGCCTGGCAGAGCATGTGACCTGCCAGTCTCGGCCACTCCCATTGCCTGAGGGCAATTCTGCAGAGAAGGGGACAACTGAGAGCCGTTGGCAGTCAAAGCTCAGAGCAGCTATGGAGGGAAGCTGACTGAGGCCCTGTGGTCTGGTGAAACCCCCTTTCCCACAGTGTCTGATGGTTGTCTCTGGCTTGGTCCAGCTCCTGTTTCTCTTCTTTGATCACATGAGATCATGTCAGCCTGAAAGAACTTCTCTCTTGGGTAAGGGGCTTTGTCGTGCATTTACAGACACTCCATTGAATGGTGGGCTATGGATCTGATTTCCAGCTAAAGTGGCCATCTCTTCTCAAATTCTTAGCCAATGAAGAACAATTTTCACTTTTTCCCCAGGGAACCAATGTCACTTTTTTGCCAGAATTTTCACAAATTGACTTGTAAAGAGACTGTCACTCTGTGAACTCCAGTCCATAAGTGCTCTCGATGCATATGGGGACAAAAAATGAAATTTTTTAGAATCCAGCTTGTGTTTTGAATCCTTGTGATAATAGTGATTACTGCATTTGACAATGATTAGTGATGCTTTGTAACACCTAGAATGGCTATTTCTCAGGGTAACAGTCTCTATTTGTTAGCTGGTGAGTTTCCTTCTTGAATTTTTCAAGGTGGTCTGGCCTGCAAAATAGGAAAAGGGTTTAAACCCAACTCAGGACTCAGAACCAGGGTCTCGTTTTCCATTGTGGGCTCCTCCATCAACCTCTGTTACCTCCACCATGCTTCTCAGAAAGTTCCAGAGCCCCTGAGGTGCCACTCTAGAAGGAAAGCCTCTACTCCAGACCCGCCTGCTTGTCTGTGTAGAAACTCAGTAGCAGAATGTGGCATTTCACTCACAGTTAAGATTCTGGACATAGCCAGAAAACCGGCATAACAGGATCCACCATTTCCACAGCTGCTTTTCGTAGACCCCTCTGAGCACAGCAAGAACAGAGGCCCCGGACACCTTCTGTGGGGTGGTGCTGCTATCAAGTTTAAAGTAGGTGTACACAACCAATTTAGATGTGTGCTACTTGGTACAGAAGCAACTAGCCACATGTGGTTATTTAACAAAATTAAATGAACATAAGTTAATGACTAGAATTAAATTAAATTAATTAAAAATACAGTTCCTTCCTCATACTAGTCACATTTCAGGTGCTCAATAGCCACATGTGGCTACTACAATGAACAGGACAGATATAGAACATTTCCATCATTGCAGAAAGTTCTAGTGACCAGTGCAGGTCTAGACATTTGTAAATAAATAATGCATATGAGTGTGTGTATGTATTGTACCTTCACAGCAGCTCTTCAAGGTAGGAAGTAACATCCCCATTGTACAGGTAAGGAAACTTAGCTCAGGCAATTCAGATGCCTTGCCCATAACTAGACCTTTCATCCACCCTTCCAAGTTTTCTGCCTCATTTATCAGCTCACCTGTTATGTGTCTGACACAACAGGGTCTGAGTACACAGTGCCTTCTTTGAGAGACCCAGGTAGTCGTTATCCATACTCTGACCTCCAAAACTGGCCTGATGCCTGCTCTTCACCCCACTGGGTGGTTTCCCTGGGGCTGGGGCTGGGATTGCCATCTGCACCGTTGTCACTGGGTCTCCGTGGCCAATGGATGCTTCATGTGTGATTCAGTATCAGCATCCATGCAGAGTACACAGGCAGCACTCCATGAAACTGCTTAAGTACATTTTTTCAAGTTTCTCAGGAGACAGTGGTCTTTATCAAGGAGCGGCGCGGTAAGCTTCAGGTCCATGACATTGGCTCCAAGGGCAGTGGAGAACCAAGGCTTGCTTCTGAGCCAGGCGTGTGACCAGCATCTATTTTTCAGATGTGCTCTACAAAATATGTATTTTTAAATATTCACCATTTTATGCTCCAACATAAGAACTATGTCAAGGAAAGATACTGATATAGGCAAACAGCCAGGAAAGGGAAACTAGCATCGTGTGCCAGGCACCATGCTCCGTGTTTTCATGAACAGCTTTAGGTAACCTCACAAAACCCACCCACAGTGACAGTAAGATTTCAAGTATTTGAATAACTTGCCCAAGATCTCCTGACCAGTACATGTAGAAGCACAAATCTAACCCAAATAGTTTTGTTCCCAAAGTCTAGAGTGTTTCCATTACACCATGCAATCTTCAAATGTAATTTCCTTTATTATGTTTCTGGTGCAAGAGCCTTTGAGCATCTCACCTTAAAGGAGATTGGTTTACGTAAAGACAGCCGAAATGCTTAGATTGGCCCTTCATTGGATTCCAACCCTGTGAGCAAAGAGACTCCAAAATTTCCCTGATTTATCAAATGACTCACTAGGATTAATTAACCCAATTTCAGTTTTTTCATAATAACAATAATTACATTAGCAATAACTTTTATTTATCGAGGTACTTAGCACTTTAAAAGAAAGGCATTATGAACTCCTGCCTCAGTCTGCTTATCCCAGAAGGAGACCCTGAGATGGAATTGGGTGCTAACAATTTTTTTAATTTATTTTTTATTGTATGTTTTCCATTACCATTTATGCCCCTTACATCGCCTTCCCCCCAAAATCACCATATTGTTGTCTATGTCCCTGAGCCCTTTTTCTTTTTCACTTGATTCCTCCAACTCCTAATGCCCCACCCCACCCAGAACTGTCATCCTGCTCTCTATCTATGAGTCTGTCTCTATTTTGCTTGTTAGCTCAGTTTGTTCATTAGATTCTACATATGAGTGAAATCACATGATACAAAATTTGTCTTTCTCTGACTGGCTTATTTCACTTAGGATAATGTTCTCTGGGTCCATCTATGCTGTCGCAAAGGGTAGAGTTTTCTTCCCTTTTACAGTCAAGTAAAATGCCATTGTGTAAATGTCACATAGTTATTTTACCCACTCATCTATTGATGGACACTTGGGTTGCTTCCATATCTTGACAATTGTAAACAACACTGCAATGAACATAGGGGTGCTTATGTTCTTTCAAATTGGTGTTTTGGGTTTCTTCTTCAGATAGATTCCCAGAAGTGGATTGCTGGATCAAAGGCAGTTCCATTTTTAACTGTTTTTGGTATCTCCAGACTGCTTTCTGCAGTGGCTGCACCAATCTGCATTCCCACCAACAGTGCATAAGTGTCCCCCTTTCACCAGATCCTCACTAGCACTTGTTGTTTGTTGATTTATTTTTTAAGTATATTTTATTCATTATGCTATTACAGTTGTTCCATTTTCTCCCCTTTTCCCCCTCCACCCTGCACCCCTCTCCCACAAGCATTCCCCCATTAGTTCATGTCCATGGATCATACATATAAGTTCTTTGGTTTGCAGGCCGGCGCTCAATCCACCAAGCCACACCAGCCAGGGCCATATAAGTTCTTTGGCTTCTCCAATTGCTATACTATTCTTAACCTACCCCTGTTTATTTTGTGCCTACCAATTATGCTTCTCATTCCCTGTACCTTTCCCCTCATTCTCTCCCTCCCCTCCCCCACCCCACCCCCATTGATAACCTTCCATGTGATCTCCATTTCTGTGATGCTGATCCTGTTCTAGTTGTTTGCTTAGTTTGTTTATGTTTTTTTTTAAGGTTCAGTTGTTGATTGTTACGAGTTAGTTGTCATTTTACTGTTCATAGTTTTGACCCTCTTCTTTTTTTTAAAGATTTTATTTATTTATTTCTAGAGAGAGGGGAAGGGAGGGAGAAAGAGAGGGGGAGAAACATCAATGTGTGGTTGCCACCCTACTGGGGACCTGGTCAACAATGCAGGCATGTGCCCTGACTGGGAATTGAACCAGTGGCCCTTTGCTTCGCAGGCCAGCACTCAATCCGCTGAGCCATACCAACCAGGGCTGATCATCTTCTTCCTTTTAAATAAGTCCCTTTAACATTTCATATAATAAGGGCTTAGTGATGATGAACTCCTTTAACTTGACCTTATCTGGGGAGCACTTTATCTGCTCTTCCAATCTGAATGATAGCTTTCCCGGATAGAGTATTCTTGGATGTAGGTCCTTGCCTTTCAAGATTTTGAATACTTCATTCCTGCCCCTTCTTGTCTGTAAGGTTTCTTTGGAGAAATCAGCTGATGGTCTTATGGGAACTCCTCTGTAGGTAGGTCACTCTCTCCTTTTGTCTTGCTATTTTTAAGATTCTCTCCTTATCTTTAATATTGGGTAATATAATTATGATGTGTCTTGGTGTGTTCCTCCTTGGGTCCAACTTCTTTGGGACTCTCTGATATTCCTGGATTTCCAGGAAATCTGTTTCCTTCACCAGATAGGGGAAGTGTTCATTATTTTTTCAAATAAGTTTTCTATTTCTTATCTCTCTCTTCTCCTTCTGGCATCCA
Organism: Mormoops blainvillei; assembly: GCA_004026545.1. Lineage (NCBI taxonomy): Eukaryota > Metazoa > Chordata > Mammalia > Chiroptera > Mormoopidae > Mormoops > Mormoops blainvillei. The sequence continues at coordinate 190,697 of PVJD01001448.1, read as the reverse complement.
TATTTTTCAGATGCTGGAATGTTTAAAATTGTCCCAGAGATACCTAAGCCTCTCCTCATTTTTTTGAATTCTTGTTTCTTCATTCTGTTCTGGTTCAATGTTTATTTCTTTCTTCTGTTCCAAATCATTGATTTGAGTCCCAGTCTCCTTCCCTTCACTCTTGGCTCCCTGTATGTTTTTCTTTATGTCATTTTGCATAGCCTTCGTTTCTTCCTCTGTTTTGTGTTCATACTCAGTCGTTTCTGTGAGCACCTTGATTACCAAGATTTTAAACTCTGCATTTGATAGGTCGTCTACCTCCTCGTAGCTTAGTTCTTTTTCTGGAGTTTTGATCTGCTCTTTCATTTGAGCCATATTTCTTTGTCTTGGCACACCTGTTACATTGTAATGGGCGGAGCGTTAGGTATTCACCAGGACAGTGCAACCTACCTCTCTGTATTGTGTCACTGTATGTAGGGGAGGGGTCAGAGAGGGAACAATGCCACTTGCTCGGCTCTTGCCCCATTTTCAGTCACTTTCCCCACTACCCACAAGCAAATTGGGCCCTTCTGGTGCTGATTCCCAAGTGGGTGGGTTTGTGTACATTCTAGGACCCCATGGGCCTCTCCAACAGACTCTCCTATGAGACTGGGATTTTCTCCCACTGCTGCAACCACCACAGGTTTTTACAGCCAGAGGCTTTGAGGTTTTCTTTTCCCACACTGGAACCCTGGGTTGTGCAGTCTGTCTTGCTCCCCAGTTGTTCTTCCCGGCTTATCCACACATGAATGTGGGATCACCTGGTCCACCAACTGCTGCCTCACCTGCCTGGTCTGCTGCCTTGCTGCATGTTTTCTCTGCCTAGGCTGCCCGTCCCCATCCCTCCTACCGGTCTAGGTGAATGTTTCTCCTTTAACTCCCTATTTGTTGGACTTCCATACAGTTCAATTTTCTGGCAGTTCCGATTGGTTTTTGTTTTTAAATTTGTTGTTGTTCTTTTGGTTGTGCAAGGAAGAAAAGAGTATCTACCTACACCTCCATCTTGGCTAGAAGTGTTAGTTGATTTATTAATGATAGACATTCTGACTAGTGTCATGTGATATCTGTGGTTTTAATTTGCATTTCTCTGATGATTAGTGATGTTGAGCATCTTTTCATATTTCTCTTGGCCATCTATATGTCCTCTTTGGAGAAGTGTCTATTCAGGTCCTTTGCCCATTATTTTAATAGGGTTGTTCATTTTTTTGGTGTTGAGTTTTTTAAGTTTTTTATAGATTTTGGATATTAATCCCTTATCTGATGTATTGGCAAGTATGTTCTCCCATTCAGTGGGTTATCTTTTTATTTTGTTGATGGTTTTATTTGCTGTGCAAACATTTTTTAGTTTGATATGGTCCCATTTGTTTATTTTTTCTTTTGTTTCCCTTGCCAGAGGAGTTATATCAGATAAAATATCACTACAAGCAATGTCCAAGAATTCACCGTTTATGTTTTCTTCTAGGATTTTTATGGTTTCGGGTGTAACATTTAAGTCTTTAATCCATTTTGAATGTATCCTTGTGTGTGGCATAAGAAGGTGGCCTAGTTTCATTTCTCTGCATTATCTGTCCAGTTTTCCCAACACCATTTATTGAATAAATTGTCTTTAGTCCATATTGTGTGTGTGCTTCCTCTGTCAAATATTAATTGACTACTAACTTGTGAGTTTATTTCTGGCCACTCTGTTCTGTTCCATTGATCTAAATATATGTGTTTTTATACCAGTGCCACACTGTTTTGATTATTATGGCCTTATAGTATGGTTTGATATCAGGTAGCGTGATTCCTCCAACTTTGTTCTTCCTTCTCAAGATCACTGTTGCTATTCAGGGCTTTTGTGGTGCCATATACATTTTTTAAATATTTCTTCTAGTTCTGCTAAATGTGTCATTGATAGCTTGATGGGAATTGCATTGAATCTATAGCTTGTTTTGGGTAGTGTGGACATTTTAATGTTAATTCTTCCTTTCCATGAACATGGTATGTGTGTCCACTTATTTGTACCTTCCTCCATTTATTTCTTCAGGGTATTACTATTTTCATAGTACAGACCTTTCACATCCTTGGTTAAATTTATTCCCAGGTATTTTATTATTTTTGAAGCTATTATGAATGGGACTATTAATTTCCCTTTCTGATAGTTCGTTATTGGCATATAAAAATGCCACTGATTTCTGGATATTAATTTTGTATCCTATTTGGTGCTAACAATTTTTTGAGAGATGATCCCAAGGAACACAAGTGGGAAAGTGGAGATGTGAGACAAGGAAGAGGAGTAAAAGCCAATAAAGAGCACACTGGTGAGCAAGTTGCCACTATGGGCAAATAGGCTCAGTCCCACTGGGATACTGAGTTATCCCACTGAAGAACAGAGAAGCTACGATATGCTTATCCACCACCTTCTGTTAGTCATTGGTAGAGGATTGTCCCTGAGGAGCTAAATCCCTGAGACTTTTTGGCTGCCCTGCACACAGGCTAAGCAAACTCCCATGGAAAAGGGAAAAGCTGCAGGAGAGAAGCTGGGAAATGCTGATACCTGAGGTGGGAAGCAGTCAGGATACGTGGAAGTCAGAGCTGTAGGGGAACTCAGAGGTGACTTAGGATAAATGGGAGGGGCATTGACAGCACTTGCTACATTCCAAAGGTTCAGAGAAAATAAATAACTTGCTCATGCTCATACAGCTTGGGTAGGAATTAACCCAGGCCTGTCTGATTAATCTCAAAGCCCTTGCTCTTTCTGATACCTGCAGCTATCTTCAGAAACCCCTCATGTAATGTGCCCATTCCTTACCATAACTCCTACTCACTTTGCCCTCAGGAAAATACCATCCACTGGTAAGTTGGTGCTGACCCTCACCACTGATGCCTGTGAAGGGAAGGAAAATTTCGTCCGCTACCTCGAGCACGTCCAAGCTGTCATCACGGTCAATGCAACCAGGAGAGGAGACTTGAACATCAACATGACTTCCCCTATGGGTACCAAGTCCATTTTGCTGAGTCGGCGTCCAAGGGATGATGACTCCAAGGTGGGCTTTGACAAGTGGCCTTTCATGACCACTCACACTTGGGGTGAAGATGCCCGAGGAACTTGGACCCTGGAGCTTGGGTTTGTGGGGAGCACACCCCAGAAGGGGGTGTTGAAGGAGTGGACACTGATGCTGCATGGAACACAAAGCGCCCCCTACATTGACCAGGTCGTAAGGGATTACCAATCCAAGCTGGCCATGTCCAAGAAGGAGGAGTTGGAGGAAGAGCTGGATGAAGCTGTGGAGCGAAGCCTGAAAAGCATCCTGCACAAGAACTAGTGTTGTACCCTGGCTCCAGCGCCTCGCTCCCTTCCCCATCTCTGCCTCTGCCCTCGCTCCATATTCTGTCAGGCACCTAGCGACTGTCACCCCCACACGAGCAATTCCAACTTCTTGATCTGAAGCTTCACTCACTGTCAATGATCATTTTCATTACAATGGAAGGAATCTTTTTTATTCTATGCCCCAAATACAGTGTTCCCACCAACGCCTATGTTCTATTTGTGACTCTAGGTTCTTTATTTGTGTCATTTAAATAGGTGATATCCTGCAAACAAAACCAGGACAACTTTCCCCTCTATTTTTTCACATCTAAGAAAAGAAGGGAATGTATTTAAAAAGCTATACATGGTGACACCAAGAACGTTTATTCATGGTCTCAACTGACCTGTTACATAAGAAGAAAATCAAAGATTGTTATCAAGGGTAAGCTCTGAATCTCTTAAAGCACAAGATGCTGTAAATGCTTTGGGGAAAGATGTTTTGAACTTAGCAAGATTTCTTCAGTGATGTAGATGAAGGTGGTATGATTCGAAAGATGACATCCATGAGAGCCCTAATTGCTGGAGGGGGAAGAGTCAAAATGCATGAGCATTAGAAACCTTACCACCAATGCCAACAACATAACTTGTCCTACTCAGCCAGCATGACAAATATAAAACCTATGTAGCTTGGCTGTCTTTTCACCAGCTACTGTTCTGAGTTACAGTAAAATATTCTAGAGAAGCCCAAGTTACTCTTAGTCAATATAGAGTTCATCTCAGCCCAAATTTTCTGGGGTTTCTCACATAGCTATCCAAAAGGAAAACAGGCAAGGCAGGTCTGGTGACATATCATAGTAGTTTTTAATCCAGGAATGTACCTGTTCCTGCCGTTTTGTGACTTCTTAATCTGATATAAGCAAGAGGCCTAGTGAGTATTTTTGACAGTTTTTCACACATGACCTTGGGCTTTGATTTCCAAAACATATGATTGGAAGGCAATATTTCACTCCTTCATGTTGTGATTTCTGTGATGTGTTAGGGAAATGGCCTCTGTTCAGGCACAGGTGTGTGGAAGGTGGAGGGGGCATGTCTGAAGATGTTAACAACCATCTTCACATGGACCTCCATTTGTATGGAGCCTTTTCTGCCAAAGTGGGGATGCCAGCTGATCCCCCTATAATGTGTCACCTGAAAGAAGCAAGAGAAGCCCTCTGTGGGGAAAGCACAGTTACCATCTTGGCAACTAAGCAATCCATGAGGGTGTTTAACAGGTAATCTAAAGCTGATACATTTCTTTCCTCTGTCAGCCCGGAAAGACACCACACCATTTCATTATCAAAGAAATGCCTTCTAACCTGCTGGTACTTTGTTTTCCTACTCAAGCACTGTATCCTCATCCCCAATCCCAGTGCCCATCCATTCCCAAGAACTGATCAACCACTTCTGGTGACATTTCTCCCTGCCCCCAGAAGCACATAGCTAACCCCAGAGTTCCCTTCCTCAAAGCCAGCAACACCTGAGAGCTCCCATTCCCTGAAGGTTGTGACTTTAAGAGGGAAGTCTGGAAAACTCATTTTCTTTCTTTCTCCCACAATGTTGGCATGAAATTCTGTCTTCTCTAACACCATGTGACCTTCTCTATATAATGCTTTAAAATGTAATAATATTTATTATTTTAAAAGAAATTTATTACATGTTGTGAAGGTCTTTTTAAACCAGTTTAAATTTAAAGAAAAAATAAATGGAAATCATCAAAAATTCATTTCACATTTACAGTCTGAAAATAAACCAAAGGACACTATGTGTGCATACGTGACTAAGTGCACACAGAAGTACATATACACACATGTATATACTATATATATATTTATACAAGTGTATATATATATACCCACTTGTATAAACATATATACACACATAGATCTAAAATGTGTGTATGTGTATTTGTTGAAGAAACAGACACCATATTCATCTTTAAAAGAATATTCAGAGAATATCAAGATGGTTCTGGCTGAAGAAAAAGGCCAGCGGAAATTCAGGTGAAAATGTTCATCAATTCCCATTGCATCACCTCTGTAATTCTGCAGCTCTCTGTATAAACATTAAATGTCTTATATAGCAGCAAAATTATAAAAAGTTGTCCATATTTTCACAGTTGTGGTATAATTTATGAAATTAGAGAGTAACTTATCAGCTTCTTAATAGAAATGGCGTTTTGATATGAGAATACAATATACAAAAATATATAGTACTATATAAATATATTTGGTCTCTATTACATTTTTTGCCCTAGTACTAACCCTAAAATATGTCTAGCTAGTGAGGTTTTTATGATATCCCTGATCCTAATGCAAGAGATATTTATAGTCATTTATTTTAAAAAATGAAAATAAGTAAATAATGATTAATCAGGTTAACATTGTTACTCCCTATGAAAAAATTTTATAATTAAATTTTAAAAAACATGTAAATTAGGAGACTTCACAATAAAACATTACCTTCCAGAAATTATGTGGGATGTGATATGTATTACATAAAAACACTACCATCCATTCTAGGAGCACATAATAAAAAGTTGCCAAGGAGAGATCTAAAAACCCTGCTTTCATAAATGTGTGTGTGTGTGTGTGTGTGTGTGTGTGTGTGTGTGTGTATGTAGATAAAGATTTATCATTAGCAAATAAATCATACACCTACAGCAGCATTTTTAAAACTCAGGTTATATCCCTGATTGTAAAATGAAATAAATTTTGCAGTGGCAACACCACCATTGTAGAATAGAATAATAAGCATTGTTTCCTGAAATATATTTTTCAGGGATATGTGTATGTGTGCATGTCTAAATGTGTGAATTGGCTCACAATATAAAATACATTTCTCATTGTGGATCATGGGTCATGGTCAAAATCTTTTAGAAACACTATTATAAAATATATTCTTCAGACCAAACTAAGTTATACTGTAGTAACAAACAGCCCCAGAATCTCCATGGTTTATCACAAAAAAAAGGTTTAATTTTTATTCACACAAATCCCACTGAGGATTCAGATGACTCTCCAAGGCCACAGACCTCCACGCAGTGACTCAGGGATTCAGGCTGCTTCAGTCTTCAATCTTATGGTTTGTAATCACAACACAAGGTGGTTACAATCCATGCAGAAAAGAACTCATGAAGGACTCTTACCTACTTTTTTTATGTTCAGCCTGAAGAAGACACATATCACTTGATCTATAGTACACTGGTCAGTTACTGGTCAATATCCTTGCCTAAATTTAAGCAACTGGGAAATGTAGAACAATGAACAGAATGTTTGATAAGCATTCAAGTCTCTCCCACAGAAAGAGCTTGACATGCCCTTAAGACATATTCTTAAGCATTGATTTACATGGCAACCTCTCTTCATGGAAGGTACCATTAACAATATTTTAAACTAGCTGTACCCCATATGACTACATGCTAGTCCAGCAAATCTTAATAGTTAGTAATAAAATATTAATGTATTTATATTTCATTGTAAAAACAATTTTCAAATGTGTCCTATGATACAATACTTATCATAACCCAATTAGTAAAATCTTAAGAGAATCTAAAACTAAAAATACATACTGAAAGGTGTAAGGTCCAAAGTCTGATCTTGTGACAAATTGAGACACTGTTTTTCAATACTTAAGTTCAAAGATTCATTTCCAAAAGGCTTAGTTTAAAAAATGATAATTCTTATAGAGTTACTACTATATGTCATTGTTACTGTCACTTATAAATTAATAACAGTGGTTTTTATGTGATAAATGCCTTCATTAGTTGAAGTGATTACATGATAACCACATACTACAAAAACCTTTAGGAAACATAGCCAGGTATTTCATATTTAGAGAGAGAAATGGTAGATACGGAAACTGGCACCCTCACAACCAGAGTAAGTTCTTGGATACAAAGAATTTAATTTAATAGAAATTTCTAAAACTCAAAAATCCAAGAGTGGGAACAGAGGTTGTGGGAGAAAATAAGGGGTTCTAAAAACTCCGGGAGTTTGAATAACATCAGCACAGAATGTGTCCTGGGCCAGTGAAGGTGATTTGGTTGCAGCCAGCTGGATGGTTCTCTGTCTGCAAAGAAGGAATGAGTCAACAGAAAGAGTGCTAGGAGGGGCCTGCACTCAGCTGGTGGAAGTTTACAAAAATGGAGAGTCTGGGACAAAAGTTGGCAGATGAGATCTGGCGGTGTTTAGCATAGGGAAACACCGAGGCTGGTGTGAAAGGGGAATTCCAATCTCTGAAGAGCTGGAGTCTGTATTAAGGACAGGGCCCAATACACTGGGGAAGCCATTCCCAGACAAGTGCCTTGAAACACCGTTCTCCTGCCAATGGTCTAACTCCATGCCTACCCTGGTGCATTATTTGGCCTCCCAAGGACATTAGCACCAGGAGAGGGGATAAACAACACCTGCATTTCTAAGAAACTTAGCTCCCCTCTTTGCACTGCAAATTAATCAACTTAATACTTGAGTTCTTTCACTAGAGTCTTGTGCATTTTGTTGCTAAAAGTTTCTTCCCTTGGGTTCAAAAAGCTCTGATTGAATTTGGTTTGGGATTTACATGGGACAAGGAATCAAGGTCTGATCTGAGGTAAGTTTTCCAAGCTAGCCTGCCAGTTTCATTTTTCTCTTAAAGCTTAGAAGAGACTCACTGTGAACCTGGGCACAGAATTAACTGACCACAAGAAATGCACTCAGCCCAAAGAGATGAACACTCTGTCCTGCTAAATTCATAATGATCAGTCTTGCATGGTATGGGGTGGGGCAGAGGCCATTAGAAACCTCAGCCCACAGAGTTTTAGATGCCAGAAGAGTCAAATAAGGCTGGGAATTCCTTAGGTCTAACCTTAAGCATCACCAATTGAGGCCAATCCACCCTTACCATTTCAGGGTGGAGTGTCCCATCTTATAGCACCCTCAAAGTTGTCTCTCTGCACCCAGGGGGACACACCATTGGTTACTCCAAGCTTGATAGAAGGCAGAGGTTGCAACCTGTTTTTTTCTTTTTTGACTCCATATCCTGGAGCCACTAACCAACCACAGGTGACAGATGAGCCATCTGGTAAGCTCCTGGTCATAGGGACACAAATATATAGGTGAAAGGGATTGCGACTGGTGCGTGCATCAGCACAGTGAAGCTATTGACCAAGGATCTATCTCCTGGGAGAATATACTTCCCATTTCAAAAATCTCAAAAATCTTATTTCTCTGAATCAAACTTAAGTTTTTGTGGTATCTATTTGCTTTTCTCCAAGCATGAGAAATCGAAGTCAAACATTTGTACTAATCTAGGCACCTGAAGGTGTCCTTCAACCTCGATGCAGCAAATGCCATGTGAGTTTAAGGTGACTTTGTTCACCAGCAACATCCCGACTACAAACCTATGATACAACAATTTTAGGATAAACTCATTTATAATGATGGTTTAAAGATCCTTTCTTATAAGCTTCAGGTCAAGGAGAGACCTCAGTGGAACTTTCCAACATGAAAGGAGAATGAAAGAAGAGATGCCAGGTTAGAAGTGTCTTCTGTTACGTAAACTGAATTTTGCATTAGACCCTGTTGGTGCACGCCCTACATCAGGGATCAGCAAACTACAGCCCAGGGACCCAATCTGGCATGCTGCCTGTTTTTGGGATTAGTGTTATTGGAATCAATTATGTCTATTTTTCTTATTGTCTGTGCCTGTTTCCATGCTACAATGGCAGAGTTGAGTAGTTATGACACTGTATAGCCTATAATTGGGCCCTTTATACAAAACGTTTGTCAAATTCTGCCTTATAGTTATTAGGTTGGCCAAAAAAGTCTGTTTAGTTTTTTTCCATAAAATGAAAGACACATTTTTCATTTGTACCAATAACTTTATTGATCTGGGTATTCTGAGGATGTTGGCTATCTTTCACGTGGTAGAGCATTGATTATTCTCAATTAAGTTCTCAATTTGATTGTTACCAACTTCAACTGGTCTGCCCGACCATACAGCATTGTCCAGCAAGAAATCTCCAGCACAAAACTTGGAAAACCACTTTTGACACATTAGATCAGTCACAGCACCTTCCCCATATACTGCACAAATCTTTCTTTCTGCATTTCAATTACGTTTTTACCTTTCTTAAAATAATAAAGCATAATAGGTAAAAAATGTTGCATATTTTCTTCCATCTTCAATATTAAAATGGCTACACAAAAATTCAATAATTTTGATGATTTTTTAAATGCACGCTGATATGACAGCTGTCACAATGCAATCTAACAAAATTGTTTTGAATGAAGTTAAAAACAACAAAGTGCCATCTTACGGAAAAAAACACTCTTTGGCCAACACAATATCTCCTTGGCCCACCCCAGAGGTAACCTCTGGACAGTTTCATATATGTCAAGGTGCTCTCTCTCTCTCTGCCAGGGTATTCTCTGGCTGCAGAGATGCACCAGACCTAGTGTGTTACAGGAAGAAGTGCCAGGGGATCACCACCCCAGGACCACTTCGCCTGAAGAAGGATGGGGCTGGTGCAGAAAGATCTCAGTTTCCTCGGCTCCTGTTGAGACCATTTGAAGGTGCTCTACCAGGTCTCTTTGGGGGGCTACAGTGGGATAGAATCCCAGTTGCCCAGTGATGGCAGCAGGTTAATACTGCCTGTGTTGGCACCTCCCTTCTCTGTTTCATGCACCGTCCTTCACCAGTCAAGAGACAGAAATCCCAGCAGTGATGTTAACAGAGGGAATTAAATAAAAAGCACCATAGACCGAGTAGTTTAAAGAAGTACTACCTACTTAATTAGAAAGGCAAAAGAGAACTAAAGTATCACAAGGACCAAGCAGTCTAATACAAGCAGGCAGCGGGAGTCACAGTCTTGCTGGTATGATGCTGAGACCCTGGGGAGGGGGCACCACATCCTGACTCGCCCTTCATGCACCTGGGTGGAAAGGGAGCACACGTGGCAGCCCCTGAAAGACCCAGCCCTCTGTGTGGAGGGGCGTCTACTGGCTGGTGCAGGCATCTCTGAGATGATGATTATGAGGTTGGTTATGCAAATGTTGGAAAAACTGAAAAATGGATCCAGCTGCTGTTACAGGAAGTGCTACCGTTGCTGGGTGAAGAGGTGCTGCTGTGGCAATGGGGACAGGTCCCTTCTCCCTCCTCCAGCCCTTCACTCTCTCCTACCAGGAAGACTCTGGCAGAGCAGAAAGGAGCTGGCAGTTTCCAACCTGGCACCAGCATATAGAAAGGTAGGCACCTAAGCGAGAACCAGAACAGTGAAAGTTGGGGGACTTAGGAGGAGGGGCAGCACCCAGGGCAGCTGATACAATAGCAGTTACTGGTCATCTACTGGAATACTCGGAGAATGGCAGGGGTGGGGAGCTGGGGCACAGCTTCTACATGGGGAGGCGGCTTCGGGAGAGCATCAGTGCTGGACTTGAGGCTGAGTGAGAAAGAGGAGGCCAGGGGCCCCTGGTACAACAGTTAGGACCAGGTACACATGCAACTCGCACTTCAGCTACCTCAGGGCTGGCCAAAGCTCAGCATTCTCTTGTCATCAATAAATATTGGCAGGCCAGCTCTGAGCCCCTATATTTCCTAACAAGACATGCTTTTTAATAAAACTGAAGTGCTTGTTTTCAGAGACCTCAGGGAGAGGAAATGGCCAGGAAACGAACCCATTGCAGCTCGGGGGGCGGGGGTGGGGGGTGGGGCGGGGGGAAGAAGCCATCAGGAAAAGTGGCAACTGGAGCTCCAGGGTGGACAAAGAGCCCAGCTAGACTCCAACATATCACTGCAGGCAGCCCCACATTTCACACTGAGAGACTGTCTTTCAGGTGGAAGTGAGCCTGCCAGGAAATGGTGTGTACTTTGTCCCTACCTCCTTCCTTGACCTCACCTCCTTCCATTGTCCTCCTACAATCCCCTTTATTTTCCCTCCTTGCACAGGCTAAATTCATTCCTGCCCCAGGGCATTTGCACTTGCAGTTCCGTCTGCCTGAAATGCTCTTCCCTTAGATCTGCACATGACTGGCCCATCTTGTCATTCAGATCACATGTCTCCTTATCCAAGTGATCTTCACCAGACCACCCAATCCAAAGCAGACCCCCAGTCACTCTTACACATCACTCTGTTGATGTCCTTTATAGTATTGTCTCTATCTAATCTTCTCTTACTCAGTTATCTGTTTCCTTCCACCAGAATGTCATGTCTGTGATGGCAGAACCATGTCTGATTGCTGGCTGCTGTCTCCCCAGTGCCCTCAATTCATCTTTGTTCTGTGTCAGTGCTTGACACAGAACAAGCCCTCAATTCATCTTTGATGACTGATTAAATATAAAAATGATCTTTCTTTCCAAAAAGATACCCCTGTCTTTTTAAATAAAAATATTAACTAAATACATAGTCCAAAAAATAAAGAGACTTCATGAGGAAAATGAAAAGGTTTGCGGTGGCTTATGCTAAATATTATACACACACAAACACACACACACTGACCCAAATTCATAGTACATTCTGGATTCCAGCTAATGGTTTCCATCACTCTCTCTTAAGTTTTTAAATTATAAATATTTTAAAATGTTGCAATGGAATGAGTTCTCCATTAATCTTTTAAAAAGAAGAAAAGTATATTTCTTTCTTGAAATCAAAACCTCAAATAAATTCAGAACAAGAGTTTTTAAAGCTCTAAATAGAAAGGAAAGGTGAACCCCCCCATTTAATATTCTATTATCTGTAACAAAGAAGTAAGAGAATGTATGTTATTACTGTCAATTTCCCTCTGTAAAATACGTAGTTGTCTTGGCAGACGCTTTTGTTTCGGCAGATGCACTGATCCATCTAAGCACATTTGCTCGGTGCCTGTAATGTATTTTGGAGCATCTACACAGGGAAGGAGTACTTCCTTAATCAGTGTGAATAAAAAATTATTTTAGGAATGTTAGTAGAAAAATAGATATCTAAACGCAACATAAAAACTTCTGTAAAGACTCTGGTTTAAAGTACTTTCTACTTCCCAGGATGTGGCACAGCAGGTACTGGTGTGCACATATGCCTGTGTGTGCATATGTACACAGATAATGCACACACAGTTACATCACAGCCTCCTAGACTGTGGTAATTATCAATAAATCCGCAAGACTCCCCTTATCAGCACAGGACAGTCTGGCACATAGTATATGCTCAATAAATACCTGTTGAACAAATTAACTCCTGAACGAGAAACTACGAGGTAACATTTGATTTTGTTTTTTGAAACCTGACCTAGGATTGTAATCTCTGAGTGAGGAAATCTGAAGCCAGACAAAAGGACATTTGGAACATATGCTATGGCAGATGCCATTGGTGTCCTGTTTATATCCCCATGACCTTTACTATTTCCATGTATTTGCAGGTTAACCCTCTGGGAGCAGCCCTCCCCACTGGTTAACAGAAGCTGTTGGATGAAAACCCTACTCCATCACCCCTCAGACAGGATAACTCTGTGGCACATGTTCTATTTCATCTCCCAGAGTCCCTCAGGAGGGACTGAGCTCCAGCTGCCCACAGTGCTAGCTGACCTGGTAACACACCTCTTATTGGCTGCCTTCTGTCCCTGTCTCCCTCTCCACTGCCCCATGGGTGCTTCCTGAGATCACATCCCTAAGAAACTACATTCGAAGCCTTGCTTCAGGATCAGCTTCTGAGGCAACCCAAAGTAAGACAGATTCCTTTAATCATTTTACCTCTAACAAAACACTCCTTCACATCATGTGCTTGTGCTTGAAATGCAATGAAAATGAGCCACTGCCATCAACTAGCATTTTCTGTGTGAAATCCAGGCACTGAGTCTCTAATGAGTGTCAGAGACCCATGAGGAAGGAAATGTCTCTTTCCTAAATGAGCACGGTTTGGTCGCATTTAATGGAGCGCCTGTCCTGGGTGTAGCTGATCCACTTACCTTCCCAAGGCCCTGTTAATCAGACAAATGATGTGCAAGCAAAAAATACTTTTTAATTAAGGCTTCATTGGCAATGCCAGGAAGGTCAACTATGGTCTAATCCAAGCAGGAACATTCACTCTATCATCTGTTCTACAACATCAAAGCTCCGCTCCCCCTACAGTGGCCAGAGGCACTCCTCCCGCGAGCCTAGGCATTGTGAGAGCTCTGGTCGCCCAGGTTCTTCTTGTTTGCCTTTGCCTTTCCAATCATGGTCTCCAGAATTACGGTGGTTTCTTCATACGTCTGAATGCTCTCAGCTGAAAACTTCTCAATGGATTCCATCACTTCCACCTTCTCATATGCCAAAGTCCTGGGAGGGCTTCTCTCTCGTAGGCTGCCACTCCTATCCTCCTGACCCACAGATCCCCCCTGACTGGACCCAGGCCTTTGCAGTGGGGGTGCAGATGATCCCTCTAGACCAGGTGTGACCACAAGACAAGGCCTCCTGGGCCCTTCCTCCTCCTGCTCGACATCATGCTTCTCCCCGGGACCTTTCAGTTCTTCAGTGTGTATCTCATCATCTGCAGTAGGCTGACTGGGAGGGAGTCTATCTTCTCTCCCCTGTGGACTCCCCTGTCCATTCTCCGGAGGGGGCTGGGGTTGCTCAGGAGAGGGCTCCACAGCACTGTCATGATGCAAAGAGTCATCCTCAATGGAAACAACTACTCTACCCCTGGTCGGGACAGACAAGGAACAGAATCTAGGATCCCTATAACTGGAATCCCCGATAACCAGCACGTACTGCCCTTTGGTGTAGAGGTCAGCTGGGGGCTCGGGCTCCTTGGGGCCTCGCACTCTCTCCTTGACCATGTCGCAGAGCTTCCCAAAGGCTTTGCTTATCTGCCCTCCATCTGGCATGTCCTCTGGAGCCCCTTCTGGCATGAGGGGGCTTGCTTTTTTATCCCCTGATTCAAGCTTAGATTCTTCTTCTTCTTTAAGTACCACCTGCACTGGCTTTGTGTCTCCCAGGTCTTTTGGTGGTGCTTCTTCCAAACTTTCATCTGCTCTGTCTTTAGTTATAATCTCCTTTTTCCTTGGAATGTTCTTGGGGAGGCCTTTTTGTCTTGGTTTTGCTGTTGTTATATCCTGCACAGCCCTGGTGAGATCTTAAAAATAAATGGGCAATAAATCAAATACAATTGGTGATGAAAGAGGAAGAAAGCATGTTCATTCAAAATTATGCTACCTGTCTTAGAGACCAATGCCTAGCACCAGGGTGGGTTTACTACTTACGGGGCAAAGCCATGGGGAAAGAGGTCTAGATCTGTAGCATCCATGGCCCATGTTAAGGACTCAGCTCTACCACCAATTGTGTGACTTTAGACAAGTCACTTGACCCCTCTGGGCTTGCAGAAGAAAGTGAAGATGCTTATTCTGACTCTCACAGTTCCCATCCCACTGGGTACAACTTACTGAGATGCACTATTCTACAGAAATAATACTTGGTAGGAGCAATACCTCCTTCCCACCACAAACCCCTTCTGAGCTCATAGTGGCTGCTTGGATCCATAGACTAGAGGATGGAAATCCATTCCTTAAAGTCATTCCCACCTTGGACTTCCCCAAAGAGGAGAGGACAGAGTAGCTACCTGGGCCTCTAATACACTCAGAGTGGCTTCAGGCATGGGAATCACATCCATCAACAAGGTTGATCCCACATTCCACATGAATCCCAGGCTAAATAAATATGACCCCCCTTGATCAGCATCCCCTTCCTCCTGAGTAAAAACGAGAAGGAATGCTATTAAATTCAAAACTAATAGCAACCTCCTATTCCCAAGGTCATATTTATTTCCTGAAGCTAGCTAAAAGGAAAAAGCAAAAGTTTAAGAAAACATACAAAATAGAACCCTGCCTCATCCATGAAACTTTTCTGCTTCACTCGCATGGTGATTGTTTTAAATTTTTTTATTTATTTATTTAATGGGGGTCAGAGAGAAACATTGATGTGCAAGAGATGCATCAGTTGATTGCCTCTTGCACAACCCCCAACCAGGGACCTGGCCCACAACCCAGGCAGTGCCCTGCCTGGGAACTGAATCAGAGACCTTTCGGTTCACAGCCTGGCACTCAATCCACTGAGCCGCCCCAGCCAGGTGGTGATTTTATTTTTTAACTTGCTCATCCTAAAGATCTTCTCCATCCCCTCCCTCTGTTAAGCGGAGGACTAAGGCAATAAAAGGGCATCTAGCGTGACTCACGATGAGAGAGCAGAGTGAGCAGAAAATAGCAGAGGGGCCACGAAGCCATAAAGAATGAGGGGATACAGAGAGGGACACATCAAAGGAAACCATTGGGGAGTAAATATGGAAGAAGTGGGTGCTTGCAAGACCAGCTACAGAATTTCGGGGCCCAATACAAAAGGAAAAGGCAGGCACCATCTTCAAAATGATTCAGAATGTTCAGACACAGATAGCAGAGCAGTAAGCCCAGTGTGGAAACCCTTGTGAATACAGCACCATGTGCACAGGCCACACAGCCATGAAACTGTCCCTGGGTGTCTGGGGACTGGGAACTGCTGCCCTTTCCAATGGTGTTCTGACTCTGGAACCCCATTTCCACAAATCTCTCTGAGCTTTCTGAGACACGGAGATTTGAAGGCACCCTAAGAATGGGAAACAGATATTACCATCTTGTCTTCTCCCAGAATGTTGTGTTTGTTAGTTCAGGAATGGGGAGATTTAACTGTGAGGTGACATCTCACAGGTGGCTGAGACCATCCCCAAAAGACCAAATGTTGAAGGCAAAAGCCACGCTTGCCAACCAAGCTACTTGCTCAGTTGTGAACAGAAAAGAAAACGAGCAACCATTGGGCATCTACTTTGCTTCCCATTCGGGAATGGCATTCCCAAGGTGGTCTGTCCCCAAGTTGGATTTTTCTCCTGGGAACTTTTTGGCTCAGTTCTTTAGTATCTGTAGGAGTACCTCAGAGAGGGAGAGAAGGAGACCCCACCTAAAAGTGTTTCACTTCCTGATAGATTGGAAGGAAGCATAAATGTTAAGTTCAGGAAGAAAGCCACTTAATTTGTTTCCATTTTTTCAAGAGCAGAATACAGCAGAAGTCAGCATGGGGAGCATTACCTTTCCCAACAGGTTGAGGGCTCGGAGAGACACCATGGCCCATGGTGAACAGAATGGCAGGCGTTTCCATGAAGACGGAGCTAAGCCTGGCAGAAAGAACCAGAAAGAGGTGGTCACCATCTTTAATTCAGCAAGCCAACAGATGGTCAGGGGTTAACAGTGGCCCTCTAATTATGAGCAGAAAGGAGAAAAGCTTTCTCTAGGTCAAGCTTCTCATGAACCACATACACACTTGCACACTGGATGAGGCTGTAAAGGAAATAATCATTTCTTTGAGCTCAAGTCATACAATGTGAAACACACAGAAAAACTGTAAAGTGGGGACTGCTTATAATCTCAAATGCCACTTCTATGTCAAACAGGGTTTTTGTTGTTATTATTGTTTTTTAAATAAAACAGTGGCCGTCCCGGGCTGAAGTATTTAGAGCAACCAGGATATGATATCTCCAATTTTTTTTAAAAAAATAATAAACGTTATATATAAAGAGAAAAAAGGTAAAGCAATTGAGACAAAAAGTAAACTGGTGAATATCAAAAAAAGAGCATTCATGTGTTCCTTTTTCTATTCTTGCAACATTTCTATCAATCTGAAATCAGTATATTAACATTAAAAGTTATACACAAACCAACAAAAGGGGTATCCAGTTACCTTATTGTGAAGCCCTCCCCCCAAAACAAAAAATTTCACAAGGACATTTAAACATCTGTTCAAGACTTATTTTCCTAAATGTGTGCATAAAGCATTCACTGTGACAAGAATATAATTTGGAATTATGCGGGATACATTGGCCATAATGAGAGAAAAAAAAATCTTGCTTTTCCTGTTAAACATTCAAGTATTTGCAGCCAAGACAGAGCGTTCCCAGAGCCCCCCCCCCCACAAAAAAAAAAAAACAAAGAACTGCTCCTTGCAGGGTACTTCTGGGTGTTTCTATTTTAATTCAATCTAAACCTAAAATATCAACAAGAATAAATCAAAGAATCCCAACTTAATAGAGAGTCAGAGTTCTTACATGAAGTGGCATTCCCCAATCTTCTTTCTGATGATAATTACAGATATAAATATGGATACGAATGTCCACACAGCCATAGATTTAAGTGCAAATTCAAATAAGGTGGCTGTCATTACAGATGTCCATGTACATGATGTAGGTATAGGTGTACAAGTACATGAAGATGTAAACAGAGGCGGCGTAGGTAGAGAGGGATGAAGACACATGTTAGCTATTAGTAGGGATGATGTAGATGTCGAGGATGTAGATGTAGATGTAAATGATGCAGTTGCAGGTGTAGAGGTACATGTAGATGATGTAGGTATGGGTGTAGGTGTAGGTATAGACTTAGAGGATGTGCCTGTAAATGACATAGATGATACAGATGCAGATAATGTAGTGCGTAGGTACAGATGCAGATAATGCAGATGTAGGTGTAAGCAGAGATGATACAGATGCAGAAGGTGTAGATGTAAGTTTCGGCACAGGTATACACAGAGACATAGGAGATACATCATAAGAATAGGTGTGGATGATATGGACATAGATGTGGATGATGCAGGTAATGTAGATGTAGGCACAGGTGTACATATACATGTGGATGGTGTGGACACAGAGATAAACATAGACACAGGTGGTGTAGAGAAGATGTAGGTATAGGTAAAGCTATAGATGTAGATGATGTGCAGGTAGAGACAGAGACAGAGAAAGATGGACATTTATTTCCCAGCTTCAAGTGAGTGGAGTTCAAGTCACAGCTAGTTCAAGTCACAGCTCCATTATAGACAAGACCAGATAGCATATTGATGGCCACCTTACAGACCCAACCAGGTGGTACAAAATCATGCTGGCAGTCGCAGTAATAACACCAACACCTCGGAGCACTTGTGGAGCACCAGGCACTGTGCTAGGAACCTCACCTGCAGCATCTCTTTAAATACTCCTGGTCACCCTATCTACTAAGACAGTTATGTCCCCAGAGCCCTGTCAAGCAAAAAGTAGCCTTCTCCACGAGGCCTTTTCTGACTGCCCAACCCAAAATTTCAAACATTCCCACATCACCCTCCCTCCCCGGGACCTTTCCCTCTTCCCTGCCATAATCTCCTCCATAGCACTTGTCATAGGTCACACTCCCTGTTACAAATTCATTCATCATCTGTCACCCCCACTAGTATTCAAGCCCCATGAGGTTGTGGATTTTTGTGTTTCACTCCATGACACACCCCAGTGCCTAGAATTGGCACACAGGAGGCACTCAACAAGAATTTGTGGCATAAGTCAGTGAACGGCATGGAGAGAGAGGCAATCTCTTTGCTGTTCCCCTCTGTGACCACACCTGTTGCCTTCATTCTCAATGATCTGATGATACCGGTCCAGCTCATTCTTCAGGGTTTGCTGGGTGACCACCAGCTGCTGGCAGTCATAGGAAGACTTCTCCAGGCTCTTCTCAGTCTCTTCAATCTCCTTCTGCAAGGTTTCGATCTGTTCATGATACAGCTGAATCTCATCTTCATAACATTTGTGAGCATCTTTAATAGCTTGTTCCAGGGTTGCTGTCTGCGGGCAAAGAGAGTTGTAAGAAAACCCATCACAACATCTCCCTTAAGATCCAGACTTGACAGGGAAAATATGGACTCAGCATGTCAAGTTTTATTTGTTTTACTTGCTTATTTCTCATCAGCAATGGAATCACTTTGGAGTCATTAAGGCAAAGAGGAATGTGAAAACTGAGCTCCCTCCCCTTACAACTGCATCAGCACCAAAAGGCAGTTGTTATTTCCACTTTACACATGAGGAAACTGAGGCACAGAGGCAGCAACTTGCCCATAGATACTACAGCAGGATTCAGACCCACCTGTACAGGCTGAGACACTTCCAGAAACCATGGATCCTGCTGCCTAGGCCTCCTCCTACCTGTAGGTAAGTGGTGTGCATGCTCGCTCTCTCTCTCTCTCTCTCTCTCTCTCTCTCTCTCTCTCTCTCTCTCCAAGGCCCAGGGAAAACTCCCCATTCCCACAGATCGACAGGCAAGCACCACCAGCCTCCTCTCACAGAAGACACAGGGGACTCAGTGAGAACCCCATCAGGCCCCTCCCTAAGTGTGTTCACTTAGCTAACTTTTAAGCCATAAATAGGATAACAAAAGCTGTCACAAATTGGGAAATCAGAAACTAGGAAAATGTCACCTACAATTTTTGGACCATCGGGGCAAGCATGATCTTTCTTATAGCTCATGAGTTGGCAGTTGGGTGGTGGCTCTCCTGTAATGGAGTCGGTAGGAAGATCACCCACCCTGCCAGGGAGGCTCCGTGGACAACTTCCAACCTGTGACTGGCACTGGCGCGCTGCGTGGTTCTGCCTAAGTAAACCAAAATTCCACAGTCTGACGAGGTGCTGACCAGGTTTATAAATCTGGACTTATGTCCACATCAATGTGGTCTTTATAGCTCAGTCATTTAAACTATTCATCAGAAGAAGTGGCGTTTAGGAAAAATAGTAAGAGCCCCACTTTCACCAGCTCCAAGGGGGTTAAGGTGATGTCTCTGACGTGAGCGACCTCAGCACAGGTGTAGGATGCTGTCCAGGACCAGCCTGTCTGTTAGAGAATGAGACATGGACCCGCCTCGTAGGAGCCCACAGTCCAGAAGGGGAGGCAGCTCAGGCACAGAGACATGCCCAGGGCATCAGGGAGCACACAGAGGGCCTGTGGCGTCGAAGAATCTGGAGAAGTCTTCCAGGAGGTGATGGAACTGGTCCTGGGTACTAAAGGGGAAAAGGGATTTCTAGAAAGAGAAGTGATGAGCAAAGGGCTGCTCATCACTTCTGTCAGGACCTGCAGGAGGAGTCAGAGAGGCAGAGAAGAGACGGCAGCCCACAGCTAGTCCAGGGCTTCTTGGAGAAGAGCAGCCAGGTGAACACTGGACAGAGGCAGGTGGGTGGTGTGGGCCATGCGGCAACTTGAACTTCATCCTAAGCTTGGCAGTAAAGGTTGAATGAAAAATTTGTCATTCGAGCATAGCTGTGGGGCTTGCCTTTGCACAGCAGGAGCCGGCAGGGACCCAGGGCGGCACCTCATAGTGAACCCCATCTGGTGGAGTGACCTCCTGCTTCAGTCCTCTTAGAGTCCCAGACTCCTTTGGGTCCAAGCTCTTTTTCAGAAAGGAAGCCAAAGAAATAAAGTATCCTTTACTGATTTCACATTCTTACCCAAGCCTACAACTAGGTGGTGCTAAGCGACTTCAATGAGAATATATCATGAGAGCTGGGACGGTCATACTTTCCAAGTTACACGTGTCATTTCTTCACTTTCCTGCCACAGAAATTCTGTCAATGCAGCTCGGACAACCGGAAGTACCTGCCCTTTCTCTTCTACCTATAAGAAGTGCCACCCCCAAAGGGATGGTCCTGTGTCTCTCACCCTATGGACTAATGTTCTCAAACTTGAGCCTGTGGAAACACCTGGAGGGCCTGTTGAAACAGAACTTGCTGGGCCCCAGCACAGAGCTCCTGATTCAGAAGGTCTTGAATGGGTCCATGAATTTGCAGTTCTGTCACATTCCCAGGTGATGCTGATGCTTCTGTTTCAGAGACCTCACTGGAGGGCCACTGCTACGGAGGCTTCTGGAAGTATCATATGACCTAACCAAAGGCAGAAGCAGCTGCCAAAGCTCTGCCCAGTTGGAGCCCTCAGGCTACAAGGGGCTCTTCCCCCACCAAATCAGGCAATCATAGCTGGCCATGCCAACGAATCGGTTTCTGAGCACTCAGCTTAGTTACTACTTTGTGAAGCCACCAAAATCTTTTTAAAATCAGCAAAAAGCCAGACATGAGCCCCTTCTGAATAAGGCTGTAGAGGGCCTAAGCCAGATACTCAGGTAGACCAGCTGTAGAACACTCTGACCCAACCTGGTACCCACCTTACTTCGGTGTTCTCAAAGCATGATTCCTGAACCAGCAGTAATACCTGGAAACTCAGACATACACATTCTTGGGCCAAACCCCAGACCTGCTGAGTCAGAAACTCTTGGGTAGGCCCAGCCACATTTGTATTTTAATTAAAGCTAATTAGGTAAAATTTCACACCCCTGACCTTTGACCCTTGGTGTCACTTATACTCATGAACATGTTTGTTACACAGCAAAAGGAACTTTGCAGATGGAATTAAAGTGATTAATCAGCTGACCTTAAAAAATACAAAGATTATTCTAGTTATTTCTAATCACATGAGCCCTTAAAAGCAGAAGTCGGAATGACTACATGCACAAGAAAGACTCAGGGCACCGTGGCTTTGCAGATGGAGGCGCCATAGCCAAGAAATGCGGGTGGCTTCTAGAACAACTCCTAGCCCAAGGCCAGCAGAGAAACAGGGTCCTCAGTCCTCCAGGCACACAGAATTGAATTCTGCCAATAACCTGAATGACCCTGGAAGCAGTTCTCCCCAACAGCCTCCAGATAAGGGGTCCAGGCAGGTCAACGCCTTTGTTTCAGCCTGTGAGACTCAGGGCGGAGAAACCGGCCAAGCCCGCCCAGTCTTCTGACCTGCAGAGCTGTGAGATCAAGAGCTGTTTTAAGTCCCTGCATTTGTGATAATTCATTATAGCAGAAAGAGAAAACTAATACAACCTGTGTTTCATTAGACCCACTCTTAGAGTTTGCTACAGTAGTCCCCCCTTATCCATGGGGGACGTGTTTCAAGACCCCGCAGTGGATGCCTGAAACCGCAGATAGTACTGAACTTTCACCTTTTCAATTAGAGGAAGCACTTTACAGCTTCTCTTTGGCAGATCCGAATTGCCAGCGTCACTACTCCAGTGCTTTGGGACCATCATTAAGTAAAATAATGGAGACTTGAACACAAGCACCGTGATACCAAGACAGGGGATCTAATAACCCAGACGGCTACTAAGTGACTAATGGACGGGGAGCATACCGAGTGTGGAGACGCTGGACAAAGGGATGATTCACATCCTGGGTGGGAAAGGGAGGGACAGCACAGGATTTCATCACACTACTCAGAACACCACACAATTTAGAATGGATGAGTTGTTTATTTCTGTAATTTTCCATTTAATATTTATGAACCACAGTTTACTGCAGATAACTGAGATAGTGGACAGTAAAACCACAGATAAGGAGAGACTACTGTATTTAACATAAGCACGTATATTATTATTTAGGATATGATTTGGCAATATTTTGATAACTGTTTAATATCATTGGTTTCCTTTTGATTATATCTCCTTTATTGTTATCATGTGCCTTTAACATTTTTCTGAGACGGGGTCCAGGGGCTTCACCAGACTACCAGTGTGGGGCACACCACAGAAACGAAAACAACATCAGAGTAAAATGAGTAAGTCTTTCTACAGCAAATATAGGTGGAGACAGGTAATCAATCAGAGGTTTGTTTCATAGTCTCAGAGAGTAGCTTACTCCTTTATGAAATGTTTTATTTTTATATTCAACAATTACCCATGAGTGCATAGAAGAAAAGACATTCTTTTGCCCTGGAACTAGCGTTTACCGCCTTAAGCTGGGCTCTCATCTTTCTCAGAATCTGGGACAGTGTTTTTCAACTTTATAACCAGGGCCACAGGAAGCAACACATTTTACATCATGAACCATATATATCACACAAATATGTGTGTGTGTTTGAACAAATATATATATTTAAATATACATATATATTGATTTAAAACAAGGTTTCACAAAACAAATCCTGCCTTTTCACTTGCCATGTGCTTTGTTACTTTTTTACCATCTTAGTCTAGCATTGTCAATTTCTTTTTATTTCCAGTCAATTCTTCTGAATTCTCACACACGTATATACATATATACACACATACACACACACATATACAGATATACATTATACATACATACCATATATACATGATACACACAACATACACACACCCCTTCTCTCTATCCTTTCAGGACCTCAGAGGAAGCCAAGCACTACCAAGTCACCCAGCGGTATACCATGAAAACGGGGTTGAGTTTTCCTGTTGAGTTCAGTTTTCAAAATAAGATTCACCCAAATAAAAGAGGGGGGTGGAATTGTGAACTTTTACTAACAAATTCTGAACAGAGCAAATATTGACACAAATACTCTTTCCTAGGTTTGTAATCAAAATCCAACAGAGAAATATTTGGTCATGAGAAGAGAAACAGGAAGCACAGATTTGAGGAAGTGTAGGATAAAAATCCCAACGTGTCTATTGCTTCTTATTTTTAAAAACAAGTTTAAGTTTAAACTAGGCAAAAAGCAGATGGATTATGTAGATGGCCTTACCTCTGGTAGGTGAGGGAGTACAAGGGGACCCACTGAGGGGCCAGGGATTAGTATGACCACTGTCTCCATTTGCTTAGGACTTTTCCAGTCTGCATCCTTGAGAAGCCCCTCAGTCCAGGGCAAAGCAGGACAACTGGTCACCCCACTTAGAGTGTTTTATCCAGCTCTGAGCCCTGGGCACACAGGTGTGTTGTTTGTGAGAATCACTGAACTGAATACATGTGTACTTGGTGCATGCACCTAACACTGAATAAAATGTGTTGTAAACCCTGATTCGCATGTGTGGCTGAATGCCCAACAGGAAGCCACAGACAAGAGGATGTGAGGCCTACCTGGGCCTGCAGCTTGGCTCTCTGTGCCTCCAGGAGACACAGTGCCTCCCGGCCCTCCTCCAGCTGGCTCTGCAGGGCAGCCACCTCTCGTTCCGTCAGGAGCTTCTCCTGCATAAAGAAGGCCAGACTCAGTACTCATACATGCTTGACAAATGAGGAAGCCCAAAAAGGAAGGGAGAAAGGATTGTGTGGGGCCCTGTTATGTCCCCTCCTACAAATTCATATGCTGAAGCCCTAACCCCCAATGGGATGGTATGTGGGGGTGAGACCTTTGGGAGGTAATTAGGTTAGATAAGGTCTGAAGGTGGGGCCCCCAGGATGGGATTAGTTAGTGTCCTCATACAAAAAGATACCAGGGTACTCCCTCTCTCTGTTACACCAAAGAAAAGGCCACCTGAGGACATGGCAGGAAGGCAGAATCTGCAAGCCAGAAAGTGGGTTCATACCAGGAACCAAATCTACCAGGACCATGATCTTGGACTTGTAGCCTCCAGAACTGTAAGAAATACATGTCTGTTGTTTGAAGCACTCAGTCTGTGGAATTTGTTAGAGTAGCCCAAGCTGACTAAGATAGGCCCACCATGGCCACTGTTAATACCTTTAACTTTGTCTCCGACATTGGAGCCATTAATGCTGTGAGTGTAAGAAGTGCAGAGATGGTGTCAGGAGACCCGTATTTTAGAGCTGGTAGTGCCATGGACTGGATAAGAGGTTCTGGACAAGGCACCTTCCCTTCTGCCGAAAGGAAAACTTGGAACGAAGCCTCTCATTGAGGTCTATTTTCTGTGTCTGTGCAGGCAGCACAGTCAGCCTGAGCCCCTGAGCCATTGACCGTGCTAATGTGTCACTGCTGCACAAAGCAGAAGTCACGGGGCACAAGGGAACCAGAGGACATGCTGAAGCAGCTGCACCACCTAGCTATGCTTCACGGAGTGTCTTGGAAGGAGATCCCTCAACCTCTCAGCACTCTGCAGAGCACGGACCTGTTTCCAATAGGCCTCTCCACAGTCTACTTGAAAATGTCCAAATCGCTTCATGAAAGCCTGACTGCTCAAAAACAATGCCTTCTGACACGGCATGTGCAGGCTTGCAGCCAGGAAAAATAAAAACAAGCATTTTCCCAGTGCACCCATGTTCAAGTCCACATGTTTAAGGCAGTCCCTGCTCTCCAACACCTCGCCAAGTGCCTGGAGCAACAACAGAGACTCGAAGACAGCTAGAGCAAGACAGGCAAGCTAAAGGGAGGAAGTGAGAGTCTGGGCCTGTGGCCTAACCCCGTGGGGAAGGCAGAACTTGAGAAGTAACTGCAGAAGGACCTTCCCAACTGTGTGTCTTTAGTTCCATGCTTCTTGGTGCATGAAGGAATGCATGCTCTCAGGGGCTCTCAGCCTGTTTGTGTCTGTCCTCTTTGTGAGTCTCAGTCCCCATCTCCCTGCCTCAAAGGTGCAGACAAGAGGATGGCTGAGAATAGAAGGGGCCTCATGTCCCTGTGTACCAGTAGGTGGAGGACATACACCACACTGTGAATTCTAGACCTGCAGCCTCTGGATGGAGGCAGATCCAGTGCGAATACATTACACTGCCCCCCTCCAGCACCCTGCCTGCTTCTCTGGCCCCACCTTCCTCACTGCCCAGCTCCTATTCATCTTCTATCCCTTCCCACAGCTGCCTGCAGGGTGCCTCTCATGTAGTTGGCCCTTGGATACTAACTGAAGAGGAAAGAAGACAGCCCTGCAACTGTCAGCTGGTAGCTGACACTAACTGCCAGGCTATGATGCTTCCGACTATAAACTTATAAACAACCCACCCCTGATATCTAAAGATGTCACTCTGGGACCACGGAGGAACAAGGTAGAAACAAGGCCCTTTGTAACTGTCTGAGCTCAGTCCAAAATACCTCTATGCAACCACAAAAATGGCCAACCGTCCATTCTCCCTACTGATGCAAGAAATGCTGCCCAATCAGCAAGTACAGCTTTAGCCACACTCCATTCCTCTGCCTCCTTGATAGAAATTATCGAGATAGTCATAGGACCAGGCCTTCCTGAGAGCACCCAACCCAGAGCAGGGCCCTGCTTTCCTGACCCCTCCCCACAGATCACACAGGATGCCCCTAGAGTCTCCACAGTGTACACCCTTCCTCCCTACAGTGGAAAATGAGCTCCACTTCGTGTGACCACAGGTGTGCACCCTGTGGCCTCTGGTTAGAGGGTACAGGCATCTTTTACTTACTGACGCATTAACCAGTTGACCTGTGTTCCTTATAATTAGCACCACTAATTAGATCTTCATTTGAGCCAACCTGACAGACCTTTTCTAGGACACTAACAAAAGTCAATGAAACAAACTTGAAAGTGACCATTAACTGTATTAGAGGTTTTAAGCTAAGACTAATAAAAAATGTAATGCTTTCTAAACCTTTGTTTCTCCACCTTTAACATGCGCACAGATCCCTAAAGATCTTGCTAAAATGCAGATTCTTATGCAAATTATGCATTTCTAACAAGTTCCTGGGCAATGCTAATAAACACCATGATCACTGTTGCTCTCAAAATAAATCCCAGCAGTCTCTGTCATCTCACAATTCAGAAGAATTTTGTTACAGACAAAAGATGATATGATTTTAAAAGTGTGCTCTGGTGTCACACACCTTTGAATTACAGGGACAAAAAGTGTTTGCAAAATAAAAATGAAGTATCTGGAAAGAAATCACTGACAAAATTAAGGCTTTAGGAAAACCACTTTAGGCCCTTGTAGCAGCCTTGGTTACATCAGTTGAGAAGAGTAGGAACCTGAAATGATCATTAGCGGGCAAAAATATTCCAATGAAGTCCCAGAAAAGTAACTTTGCTGTCTCTTAGAAAAAACTTGGCAGAGTGTCTTCGGAAGCAAATTTAGGAATTTCTTTAGCTTTGATATAAAAAAATTCAGTTAAAACTGAAGCAGTCAGCTATACTAACCCACTAGTTCTACAGGTGAGGTGTGGTCTGGGCAGGTTTCTAGTCAATTCCAGATGTCAGCAGGGTTGAGAACCACTGTCTAAGTCATCCTTACAAAAACAAGCAAACAAACAACAGAATCTAATCAGTTGACCTGTTCCCAAAATCCTGTACCAGAATACCACAACCTCCAGAAAAGGGACACAATGACTTTGTGTTTTAATCTGCATCCTTTTCAGCGTATGTTTAAATGTATCATATTACATATCACAAAATCCCTAAAACGCATTAAGAAAAAATTACATCAGCATCCTGTTGACAGCTAGAGAACTAAGTGGAGAAGGAATATGGAACATTATGTTGGGAATAATGTTTTATATCCAAATCCCCATTTTTAAAAAGTCAGCTTCAATGACCTCTATCCTTTCCTGAGAGTTTTTAAACCATAAACTTGCATAATCCTTAGCAGAGCCGGGTCTTGAAAACAAAGTTACTAATTATCTGAGTCTCTCTTGTATTCAAATGTTATGAGCAAACTCATAAGAGGGATAAAAAAACAAACAACCCAATTTAAAAATGGACAAAAGACTTGAGCAGATATTCCAACAAAGAAGATATAGAGACGGCAAACAAGGATGTGAAAAACTGTTCAACCTCATTAGTCACTGGGTGAGGCAGTTTAAACCACAGTGAGATGCACAATATATCAATTAGAAGAGCAACAAGCAAAAACAAATAAATACCCGACACACCCAGCACTGCGAATGACCAAAGCAACACAAGCTCCAGAACATCGCCGGTGGGGATGCAGGCGATGCAGCAAGGCTCCACCACACTGCGGAACAGTCTGGCGATTCTATCAGCTACGCGAGGAAGAGCAGTCTGGGGTTCTCAGGAGAAAACTCCTAAATAAATGGTCAGGGACACAGGTTACGTCCTCAGATGTCTAAAGGGCAGTGTTCACAGTGTGAATAGAACAAGAGTAAACTTCCAATGTGAACGCAAAGTCAGGGCGGGGAGGAGTTAACCCACCCAGCTCTGCTCTGTCTGACCTGCCACCCCTCCCTGGATGTCTGTGAACTAGGCCCACAGTGCTAAAAGAAAAATCTCCAATATGCTTTCCCCGTAGCCTGGGTTCTAATTCTTACCTCCCTCATCCCACCTGTAACGGCAGATACTTGAGGGGCGGTCTGGATGATCTGCTGCAGAATGCTGACATAGGTCTGAATTTCCAGAAGATTCTGTTGGAGGAGAGAAAGCATTCTCATTAAAACCCGAGCTGTCCGAGTTTCTCCCTCCAGGACTAGGTGACCCCAGGGATGAATGCTTTCACATGTTCCACTGTCACAAATAGGACAGGCAGTGATCTTTGCAGAGGGCATTTCACATCTTTAATCTTCACAGGATCCACAGGGCAGATAAATAAACTGAGGCTTGGTTTATTTACTTCTCCAGTTCCCTTCCATTAAGTGGATGCTTTATTGCTGTCTTCACAGAGCCCTGCAGGCAGGGGTATGAGAGAAAAGCAGGGACGCAGAACAAAGAAGCCCCAGAGGATACAAAGAACCCTTTCTGACACCAGAACAGGACAGTGTTTCGAAGGACAGAATTTGGTCAGTCGGGCCAGCTACTTACACCTCCTAACCTCAGGCTCTTCTGTAAGAGAAGGATAACAACCTAGACAGAGCCTGTGCCCAGCTGTGTGCTGGGGGCTAATAACGTCTCACAGCTGTGCCCCCTCCAGAGCACTGCCCTGAGCCGGACAATGGCTGCCTTGCCCAGGCTCCCAATCAGGTCCCATCACCAACCCAGGCCAGTGACTAGCTGGCACACGAGTACAAAAGACCAACAACACTCTTGCCTCAAGGTAGGAACAACCTTGTGATGTGACTCTTGATCCAGAGCCTCCAACCCGGTGGCGGAAACAGGCTGAGGCTCCGGCTGAGCCCAGGCCCCTGCCCCGTTCCTACCCCTGTGCCTTCCTACTTCGCTTCTTCCCGTTCTGGGTGCGCTCCACCCGAACAGCAATCACACACACACACACACGCAAAATCGCCTCCTTAGGCTCTGCTGGTGGGGCGAACTCGACCTAAGACACTATCCCATAGGCTGCTGTTGGGATTCAATGAGGTAACGCATGGAAGCATCCCAGTGCGAGTGCTCACTATTATTGTTGTTGTTGCTGTTGTTGCTGTGTTTGTTGTTGTTGCTGTTGTTAATGGCCCTGAAGAAGGTTTTGAGCTGCTAAAAACTGCCCCCAGGCACTGCTTCCAGGATTCCAGAAAGTACAGCAGAGCCAGGAAGGCAGGAGAGGAGGAGGAGCCAGACTGACGGAAAGTTGGAAGAAGCCAAAGGGAGGGGAACATCCCTTCCATGCAAAGCAAGGGGACTGCCTCCATGCTGATGCGGGTACACACTGAGGCAGGAGGAGAACCTCAGGCTTCTGAGCACTGGTTATACCAGGTGCTTCACCCGAATTGTCACATAGCCTCAGTTTGGGTTTCCCCAGAACACTATTACACATTCAATGCTGTGTCCCTCCCAGATTCACACAGTGAAGTCCTAACCCCCAGTGAGATGGTATTTGGAGGTTGGGCCTTTGGGAAATAATTAGATTTAGAGGTGGTCAGGAGGGTGGGGCCCCATGATGGAATCAGTGCCCTTACAAGAAGAGGCACCAGAGAGCTTGCTCCTGGTGAAAGCACAGGCTCCTAGGAAAGGCCAGGTGAGCCCTCACCAGAACCTGACCAGGCTGGCCCCCTGATCTTGGTGTGCCAGTCTCCAGAACTGTGAGAAATAAATTTCTGTTGCTTATAAGCCACCCAAACTGCGGTACTTGGTTATAGCAGCTTGAGATAAGTACAGACCCTAAGGAAACAGTATGAGTGCAAACAGTTTACTTGGGCAAAGATGACAGTTTAAACATGAGTAGTGGAGTGAGGAGGTGAGACAGGGAAGAGAAGGCAGCCAAGAAGGAGCGTGCTATCAGGTAAGTTACCACTGTGGGCACCTGCAGGTCAGACCCAGTGTGGATCTCTGGGAGCCAGTGCAGAACAGCAGGTAAGAGGGAGCTGGGGGACATATCCAGCAACTCACATTTACCACTAAGGCTACTCCCAGAGGCATTAATTTCCCAACACTTCCCATAAGATGGAGCAGTCCTTGCGGCCTGTAGGAAGTCCTGGGGCAGAGCTACAGATACTGGCAGTTAGAGGGAGGCCAGAGCCCACTGGAGAGGTCAGCCCAAAGGGCCGTGGCCACAGGCCAGCTACACTGAAGTAACCACAGAGCCATGCAGGAAGGAGAATCTGTCGTTTGCATTTTGAAGCTAAAAAAGCTCAGAGACGTTAGGTTACTTGCCCATGATCACACAGCTCCTCCATTTGATTTTTCCAGTCCATCAAAGCCCCTCCCACCAAAATCAGGCCTGTAAAAAGCCGGCAGAAAAGAACACTGCATGAGAGGAGGCTCCTGAATGCCATGCCATGTGTTCCCTCAATTAATTAGCTCAGAAAAAGAGTTAAAATATATATATGGGGTGTCGTGGTTGGTAGGGTAATAATATGGGTGTGATAATTTATCATTTTAATTTGACCATTTCACCTAAAATGTCATATGGTGTGCTTGAGTTTGATATTATTATGTTAAAGAATTATGTGCTTATGATTTTGTAATAAAAAAAGGGGGAGTAATTTGTGCTGGACCCTGTATATTGTATTTTCTGCATTTCTGCATTTTCTGAGCTGAAACAATTGACAGGTTGTAGCTTAATCAAGGTAGATCTATAAAAAAATCTCTCTGTGAACTGTAGTATACTATACAGATGTTAGTTCCCAACCCCACGCCCAACACAAACACACTATTGCCTCCTCCTCTACACGTGTCTGGCTCACTAAGAGCTGCTTAGCAACCAACCCATCACCCACTTATGCAGGAGCAATGCACACAAAAGTAACCTGCCCTAGCAGTCTCACTTCTCAGCCACGAGTGCCCCGGACTGCCTAGCCAAACCAGAACTGGGTTTTTTCCTGGAGGAAGAGCTTCAGAAGGGTCGTGGTTACCTTTTTGTACCTGTCCTTTGCTGCAGTGATATCGTCCTGCAGAAACTGGGCTTCAATCTGAAGGTGCAGATTATGCAGTAAGGCTTCATCAGCTTCCTGCAATGAGAGTCACACACTCAAATCTGCAGAGGCAAAGTGGAAGCATCCAAGATGGGCATCAAACTGGCCAGGTGTATGTGCCCACAGACCACCTGGAGTCTTATTAAAAGGCAGATTGTTGTTCAGCAGGTCTGGGAAGTGTCGAATATTCTACATTTTTAGAAAGGCACTGGGTTAGACCATTGGACCTGATCTAGAATAGTAGTTCTCAATGGGAGTGACTTTTGCCCCCAAAAGGACATTGGACAATGCCTGAAGACATTTTATTGTCACCACTTGGGTGGTGGGATGTTACTACTGGCATCTAGTGGGTAGAGGCCAAGGATACTACTAAATATCCTACAATACACAGGACAGCCCCACAGTCCAAAACATCAATAGTGCCAGGGTTGAGAAACCTTGATACAGAAAGATCAGGGACAAAGTTAAGGTATATTTACATACCAATAATCTTAAAATTTAAGTTACAGCTATACTTGTTCTATATCTCATCATCATTGAGTTGTTTATAAGCCTAAAAAATAGTTTTCCCTTAACACTGAAACCTTCAATTTAATAATTCTCTCCCAAAGGCTATGGTCTCACCCTGAGACTATGTATCTCTAAATGAATTTTTAAAAGAATGATTGCTATAGGGAACAGCACTTTTTCCTTTAAAGTTGGAAATGACATGTATGACAGAGGTTGAATGTTTTCACCAAACTTTTTGACTAATACGCCAATTTTTCTCTCATTGATCTTGTCTGGATAAACCAAATAAGTTGAAGCACTGTTCGTGCTCTTAATAAGAAAGTGCTGTGATCACTGGTACTGACTTAAGTACTTAAGCACTGACTTAGTGGTCCAGTTCAGTATTACAGGTGAACGTCACTTAGATTCCTCAAGGCTGCTACTCTCCCAAAACACCTCTCCCATGCATGCCTGCCAATACCTGAGGCTTTGCTAAGTGAATTTTTACTGACTTGTTAATAACTTGTTAAAAAGCATGACAGACGTTAGCAATGGGCTCTCATTAATAAAGGCAGACACATGGTTTGGCTAAAATATTTAATACACTCTCCACCCTGGCATGAACAGAGTTAAGAGAGTCAGGTACGTGGACTGCTTAAGATATTCTGAGACACTCTCACCATTGCACTGATAGGGTTAGGTTCCGGGGATGCCTCTGGCCTGCTCTCTTAGGAAAGACACTTGATTCCTTAATTGTTCCTGTAAAAGGCCACTGGAGAGGGAACATATGAGAATATCTGATGCTGACAATAAGGATACCAGGATTCTGACTCTTGGATCACCTGCCTTGAGTGAGCTTTTCATGCAAAGTGTTGCCTTAGCATCTAAAACACCAGAGAGTCAGGACTTCATGGAGTCTAGAAAACAGGCTGTATGAACTCTGGGGGGCTGGCAGCAAAATAAATCATTACTTAAGAAATATATGCCTACCCTGGTTGGTGTGACTCAGTGGATTGAGTGCCGTCCTGGGAATCAAAAGAAATATATGCCTGTGTGAACACTGTCTGAACTGTCAGCAAGATTGTACAGGACTGGCTAACCCTCACCTGACTCAAACTTCTGAAGCTATTTTATCTACCAAAAGGGACTTTGAGTTTATTTTAGAGAACCTAAGAGTTCTATAAGATCAAATCAGCTAATATGCAACCTGCAGGAATGTATATTAAAGTACTCCTTTTTTGCATAGATTTATGCAAGAAAAAATTAAGTTATTCCAGAACAGCAAGCCTCAGGCATAATTTCAAATTTTTTAGTAGACCCATTAAATAAAATGAAAAGAAATGGACAAAAATAATTTTAATTGTTTCTTTTGCCCAATAACCCCAAAATGTTGATATTGTGTAATCAATATTTTTTAACTTATTACTGAGTAGTTTACATCATCTTCTCAGGCTCTTTTAAAACCTGGTGTATATTTTACACTTTATAACACATCACAATTTGAATGGTCTGCATTTCAATCACTGCCAGCCATGCACGGACACTGGCCCCCAGGCTGGACAACACCGCTCTGTAGGATTAATTTTAGGCACAGTGGAGCATCCTCTTCCTCCTCAGTGAGTTCTCCAGGCTTCTGCTCCAGAGTGAATCCCCCAGTCTCTCTGTACTCTAATTTACAGTTACCAAATATTTTCCTCTGAAGATTCTGAAACCCCTTCATGGGCACCAGGGACACCAACACTAGGTGACAAGACCGAAGGAAGAAAGGACCACAAGATCGAGAGCCCATCCGTGGCAGGTGTATGCAGTATAGTCAGAGAACCTCTGTCTCCCATGAGATAGACACAAAGCTAGTGTGTCTCTGGATAAAGATGGCCCCTTCACACTCGATATGCCCTGTCCATCTCCCCGGGCCACCCCCAACGTCACTCGGACATGCTGAGCACACTGGCAGCTTCCTGTGTGCCTCTGGCTTGGGAACGTGCGTGGTCTGCAGGACGCACAGTTCAGAGTGTGGGCGTTAGCAGCCCAGAAGCCACCCTCAGCTGCTGAGGGACAGGAGATGGGTGAGTCCTTCGGCTGACCATCAGTCTCTCAGAGGGTGGGATAAGAGCTCAGCACCCAACTCTTGACTAGTATAGCGAAGCCCAAGACAGATTCTAGTCCCATCGTCTTCTGTTAACTTTCATTAACTAGCTATTGAATACATGCGCCACTGGGAAGTCTGGCCTCAGCCTCCCCGTCCGTGAGGGCAGACTAGTTTCTGAGCTGCATTTGGCAGAGCCCTCGGGTTCCATGGAGTTGCTTGAGGGGGCTCTGAGGGCGGGGGGTTGCTGGGTGGGTGGGGTGCCTGTCCCACCATCATGTCCTTAAGAAGAGCATCTCTGCTTTGGCTCTACACATTGGCTTCTCTGGGATACTTTGTTCAAAGGATGTGGCTTTCCAAAGTTTGAGAATCAGTGACTTCTAGGGTCTCTACTACTTCTGAAATTCTGAGTATTTGATCCCTTTATTAACAATAACACGGAGGGTCCTTGAAACCCGATTTTGTTCTTCAGCTCAAGTAATCGTGTATCAATTGTGGATGAATTTTTGATAAAAATTAAGATGTTTGAGAATTCTCTGCCCACCCCATCCTCAGCAGTCCTTCTTCCCCCACCTCCTTCTTAGGATCATGCCAAGACAACCACTCTTAGGTCCCATCAGCCAACCCTTTCAAACTGCTTGTGGAGATAATAAAAGTTCAGACATTTGTCCTCAAAAGAGGGATTAACTAGATGCTTCTGCAACCACATTCTCTTCCTTTGAAGACAATCATCTGATAAACTGCCCCAGAAAGCTTCAAAGGTCCGTTGGTACCACTGGAATGTGCCGTTGCTGGTATGTTGAGAAGAATTTGTTTGGAAGTGTTTTCTTTTGTTTGCCCCGGAACCCAGAAATGTGTAGGCGCTTGTATTTTTATTGTGCTTTGAATGCTGTGAGGGGCACTTTCAAAAGCTCCACCAGCATAAGCGTCTAGATTTTTCCAAATCGAGACTCTGGGTCAACAGTCTTGTTTTGGCCAACATTCCAACCCTGATATGGTGTGTGTTTTAGACCTAGGTCAGTGGTTCTCAAAGTGTGGTCCCTGGACCACACTACCTGGAAAATAATTTAAAACGTTAGATTTCTGGGAGTTCCCAGACCTACTGGATCAGAATTCCTGGGGTTGGGGCCCAGGAATCTGTGTTTTAACATGCACTACAGATGATGTCAATGCACACAGAAGTTTCAGAGCCACTGGTCTAGACTGTTATTGAGGAAGGGTCTGGAGAAATAACTAGAATCCAGTGTACCCTTGAAAAATCAGCCTTGCCAACCCACTCATAGAGATGCTCAAAGTTCATTAAAAATCCCGCCGTCTGCCCTGGCTGGATGGCTACGTTGGTTGGAGCATCGCCCTGTATACCAAAAGGTTGTGGGTTAGATCCTCAGCTGAGTCACATACAGGAAGAAACCAATCTATGTTTCTCTCTCACGTCAATGTTTCTCTGTATCTCTCTCTCTCCCCCTCCCCACCTTCCTCTCTCTCTAAAATTAATAAAAAGAAATTCTCAGGTGAGGATTAAAAAAAAATCCCGCTGTCTGTATCTACACCCCACCCCAAATCCAACCCTCTGAACAGCCCAACTCAAAAACAAACAAAAAACAACAACAACGAAACAACAACTAAAGAATGAGTACTCAAGTTCATTAAGATTTCTAGTTAAGTTTAATTTGAAAAAAAAGAAAACACCTACTTTGATCCTGGATGTCAAAAGCCTTTCCAAAACTCTTCTGGTCACTCTTCCCCCATCACTTTGCCCCCTGGCCTGAAGAAAGGGGCTGGGTGTGTTCGGCAACTCTCCACCCTCTCTCTCCTCGGCCTCCTTCCTGACTCTGCTCTCTCCCTCTACATTCTTCTCACCCTTCCTCTGTCCTTCTGTTCTCTGGGCCTTCACAGGCCCCGCCTTCTCCTAAACTCCTCTTTCCCAGTTCCCTCCTCTTCTCTACTCCAGAAGTTCATTCCAGCCAAAGAGGGATTCGCAGGCTTATGAAGGCTTGTAGCCCTGAAGGCGAAAGCTTCCTGTGCACACTTTTGTTCCCTAAACTCCCTAGCCTCTCGCTCTTTTCCACATGTTTAAGATACATGAATCATATGGAAAAGCATATGACTAAAGGCTACATTGTTTTTAAATTTGGGAATTTTAAAGAAAAAAAGAGAGATGATGAGCAACATCAATATCTCAAGATGAGCAACATCAGGCATTACTGGGATATATATAACATATATAAATATAATATCTAGATGAGATATTATATATATTTTATTTACACACATGCACAGTGAGTCCAGGGTCCGGCAGAAAGAACACCGCTTTTTTATTACAAAATCTTTCATTATGAAATCATAAGCATGTAATTCTGTAACATAACAATATCACACTCAAGCACATGTCATGACATGACATTTTAGGTAAATGTTAAAATTAAAACTATAAATTGTTACACCCATATTTTTACCCTAACAACCACACTCAAGCAAGCTCATTAACTTCTGCTGGATGCTGTGTAATGAGTCTTAGAGGTTAGCCAAACCCAAATACTTAAAAGTCCTCAGGAACTCTTACTACATTAAAAGTCTTCGAACCTGAATAACTTTGGCTATAGTATGTTACTGAGGAGTTTATTTCATTTCAAAGTGCATTTTCAAAGTGCATAAATAGTGGCTTGCTTTAGTCTACTTGCTATTAAAAATACCATAGCTCTTTATTTAAATGGAGATTTAATTACATGGGAGATATTAATAGATAGCAATTTTGTGAAAACAACGGTAATCAGTGCTGTCACATACACTGTGATATTTTCAAAACAAGAGTCAAAGACTAGGTTAATGATCCCAGCTGTACCTCATTTACCATGGCCACAGGGACGAATCCCTTCCTCGAGATAAAGGATATGGGCATTGGACTGAGTTGATAGTCAAAACCTTGTCGATGTGATGGGCACAGACATTTAAAGATTTGTCAACCAAAATCACTGATATGGTCAGCCAACAAAATGTGAATTCTACTCTTCCATTTCTCATCTGACGATCTCAGTGGACAGAGAACCTGAAGGTCCAGCCTTCACCCGCTGGCCCTTGAGGGGCTGTCTTAGTTTGGGTTCCTCAGAAGCAGACCCCAAGGCAAGGACTGGGGACATGTCATTTATCTGAGAGGTGATTGCAGGAGCACTGGTAGGGGAGGCAGGAGTGATACAAGGAAAGAAAGAAAGTAAAAGTATGCAACAAGCATACCGGACAACTGAGAGACTGGGAAGCTCACCTCTGAACTGCTGCTACAAGAGGTGGGCCAGCCAAAGGACTCACCCACCTCCTGTCCCTCAGTGGCTGAGGGTGGCTCCTGGGCTGCGCCTCCTGCAGATCCCACACGTTCCCACAGCCAGAGGCACAAAGGAAGCTGCCAGTGTGCTCAGCATGTCTGAGTGACCTTGGGGGTAGCCCAGGGGAGATGGACAAGGCATATCAAGTGTGAAGGGGACATCTTTACCCAGAGACACTAGCTTTGTGTCTGTATCATGGGAGACAGAGGTTCCCTGACTATCCTTAGGGGGTGAAGAATAGACCACGGACACAAAGACGTTACTCCTGCCTGTACCTGCCACAGGTGGGCGGTGAGGCTCTGAAGTTGTTTAACCCCACCAAGGCTGAGTTTCCTTACTAGCAAAGAGAGGGGGCCGGACTGGGTCATTTCTGGGCATGAACCAACAACCACAAGGCCATTCCAAGGTTCCCACAAACTAGTGCAAGGACCTCCCAACTCAGTGCATTTGCATGACGTGTTCACGATTTCTGCTTTATCTGAGTACCACCTACTGCATCATTCAAATACCCTGCGTTTTCTTCAAATTGATTCATTCTGACTTGCATGTATTTAAAAAGAAACTTTTTTTATATCACCTGCTGTAGAGAAAGGTAATCATAAAAATAACTGCATAACTATTAGAAAGTTATTCCTCCCTGCACCAGGGTTATGTACCCCACCCTCTGGAAACAACTAAGCTGGCATCCATCCCATTAAGGACTGTACTAATAACCACGACAGGCAAGTCACATACATTATTAAGTCATTTAGTTCTCAGGAGGCACACATCCACTCCTACGAGGGTGGGAACTGTATTGTTCCCACTTCGCAAATGAAGAAGCCGAGGCTGAGAGATGAGACAATTCACCCAAAGTCTCACTGATACTCAGCAGTAGTGTGAAAGGTCCTATTAACAAGTATTCCTTTTGGGGCAGCACAGCCCATTGTAGGCAGAACCATCTTTCCCTGGACCCAGGTAACAGCCACAACAAAGTCCTGAACTGGCCCTCACCCATGTTCTCAGTAGCATATTTCCCCAGAACCTTTTGTAACATTCTCACAGGGCTGATACTTCAATAGTCACATGCTGTCACAATGTACATAAAGGTGTTACAGCTGTGTTCTCAGAGCGGTGAAATGTTAAGACGCCATTCCCTTATTTTTTGTTATCTCTACTATCTTATTTTTCTACTGAGAATATATGTTGTTTTTATAATAACAGAAAAGCAGCAGAAGGTTTGAGTTTGTTTTTAAATCCAGTGTCACTTTCCTTATTTAAGGAATGCACATGATGACACCAGGTGAGTGACAACCTCAGAGGTAACTCCAGAGAGAGCTCTTCATGAGACAAGTACAAACACTCGAACCAAAACATGGGGTTGTTGAGGAGGGGCTAGACTGGCCTTTACCTGAAGGGTATCAGGTACCTATGTCCCTAAAGTAAGTGGTCTGTGGAAAGATGGAAGCCCCATGTGGCAACCTGGGATCACCACCAAAACAAAAATGGGATGAACTACTAGTGTCAGCAGAACAGTTAGATAATGTCAGATGCTACTAAGGCCCAAATCTCTGCTCAGACTTCCTACAGGCTTGGGGCCATCACAACTATCGATACAAGGCCAATCACTGAAACACACGGTCACCCCACCTTTATGTTGTATTGGGGTGCTCACATGTTGCAGAGGGCCTGAGACAGTCCCAGTTTCTATCACACAAACTGTACGTACTTTCACATAGTGTCCTAGTTTGGACAATACATTGTATGTGCACACAGAGAAGGGCACACAAGTATCAGGTGGTAGGTGACACAGACAAAGCAAAATTCAGTTCCCCCAGATTTTACTTCTGACTTTCCCACCGATCGGCAGAATAATCCTAGACAACTAAGGCTGGACGAAACCACAGAAGCCAAGTATCCTGAGCTAACCCTGACTGTCTGAAGTGGTTGTCTGGAGTTCCACATAGAAACGAATCTTAAGGCCACACCTGCGCACAGAAGGGAAGGGAGCATGTTTTATCAGTAATTCCGATGAGGTTATGGGCAGGGCAGGGAGGGAGGGGTGAAAGGCAGCCAGGTGCCCTGAACAAGAAACCCTTCAACTAAACTTCAACTAAACAGTCTCCATGGGTCCTTCTGCTCTGACATTTGAGCTCTGAAATGATCAGGAAAGGATAATTACCACCCTTGACTTCATCCAACTTCTATGGCCCAGGACTATTCTGCTATTTGGTAGTCAGGTTCTCCTGATAAGCAAAAAATCTAATCTGTCAGGATAATGGGGGATCAGAAGGAAGCTGCCCCTGCAAAGAAAAACCCCACACACTTCTGCAGCAGGGTCTCCAGCAAGAAGCTAAGAATCTTGGTGTCCCCTACATGGCTGCTTCAAGAGTGAGGCGCCTCAGGGGAAATGGACACTTTTTTCCACTGCTCTCTTGAAAGTTTCCCTATGGAGAAGTAATCTCAAGACTCTTAGACAGAAGGATAGATGTATCATTGCATCCAAATAAGCACTGCCCAAAGTAAGTTCCCTCCTAAGTTTGATGTTTGTGACCAGGGTGCCTGAATGGCAAAACAAAACTAGTCACTGTAATGCTGCTGCGTTTTGATAGCCCATAACAAGCAGTAAGCTTAATAGTCTAGGTTCTCTCCCAAGATCCTGTATCTCATGGTAGAGGAGTATGTGTCTGGGTGTGTGAGTTCACACAAAGATTTAGCCAAAATTACAAAGTCAAGAGAGTGACAGCAAAAGAAATAGGTGAATCTTGAAATAACACAAAGAGGAGGCGCAGGAAACATTCATCACGGCCGTTGAGTTTAGTCCCATCATTAATCTATTCAAACCCGAGGATGTGCTCAGCTCACCTTGTTAAGACGCTCAAGCATGTCCTTTAGCAGCAGTTGACATTCACACTCATTTTCATACCTGCAAATTGGACACATACGTGAAAGCTGAGGAGCTTCTATAATTCCACAAGTGTGGATCACACAATCAGCGTTAAATTTAATCCAATATGAGCACTATGCCCTCTCTCTTTTTTAAAAAAAAGATTTTATTTATTTATTTTTAGACAGAGGGGAAGGGATGGAGAAAAGGAGGGAGAGAAACATCAGTGTGTGGTCATCTCTCAAGTGCCCCTACTGGGGACCTGGCCCACAAGCCAGGCAAGTGCCCTGACCGGGAACCGAACTGACGACCCTTTGGTTCGCAGGCTGGCACTGAATCCACTGAGCCACACCAGCCAGGGCTATGCCCTCTCTTTTAGAAGGGGTTCCTAAGTTTAAAGCAGAAGATGATGCTGCATTTCCAAGCCCACTGCTTCCCAATGTCTTTCGCATCCATAAAATGAAAAAAATACTTTGGTTTCAATTATCTGATTGTTTTACATAATTATTTTGCTTTTCAGCAACTTGGACAGTTGACTATATTCATCATTGTATTTTGATGGATTTGTTTTCATTTAGTTTGATTATAT
This sequence comes from Mormoops blainvillei, assembly GCA_004026545.1. NCBI lineage: Eukaryota > Metazoa > Chordata > Mammalia > Chiroptera > Mormoopidae > Mormoops > Mormoops blainvillei. The sequence continues at coordinate 150,288 of PVJD01001448.1, read as the reverse complement.
TTAGTCTTTGACATGCTAAAGACCTGATTTTGAAATTATTAAACTATCCAAGTAGTAAATATGCCTCACCAGGCTGCATATACCTTCCTGTTTCTGCATTATTTTCACCTGCTTTGGCTAGCCATCGACTCCCCTCTGGAATGTGAAACAAAACTTGGTGTATATCCATGCATGTGGATAGTTATGACTTTAATGGCTTTTATAATAACTTTCAAATCCCACTACCCCAGTCAGAATATCGAAACTTCCCCAAGGGGGCAAGATAGGAAATAAACTTATGGGGATTATTAAATAAATCACAGAGCCTGAAGGGACTGCTCCATGGTGGAGATATATACTCAGAACCAAGCAAAATCAGGAAAAGTCAACACAGCACAGTACAATAAACAAATAAACATTTGTTTATTGGGGGCTCAGGGGAGTCATGCTTGCCGAGCCAAATCACAATGGGCCCTGGTCTAATGACCAGGTGAAGGCCATCTGGGGATCCAGGGACTCCTATTGCCCATGGAGTTGGGTGTCTGAACCAGTGTACCCTTCCCTTCAGTCTAGGGAATATGAGCTTCATTTGAATGAGGTCTGGTCCTATCACTGGACCTTACTCCACAGGAGTCCAAGAATGGGTATTCTCCATGACATTGTTCTAGAAAGAATACAGACCTAGGGCAAGAAAACCTGAGTTCAAGTCCCGCCACCCAAAGGCCCTCTCCAAGCCTAGTTTTCCCATGAAGGGCTGTAACAGGTGAATTTTCAGGTCCATTTTTCCAGGTCCAAATATGTTTCTCAGAATCAAAAGCAGGAAACAGAAGGACTGATAGGAATGGAAGCAACGATTTGATCTGATAAATATCCTAGTACACAGAGTTGAATAACTTGCTCAAGATTTAGACTGAGAATGTGGAACTCAAACAGAGAACATGTTTGGAAAAAGCCCTTTGGCTACCCTAAACCAAGGTGTTCACTGGAATTACCACTGTAGCCCCCCAAAATTAAAATTCCTGTGCCCCAACAGAGGTCCAGGGTGGGGCCTAGACATCTATATATTTTAAATTAATTTATATAATTTTTGAATGGATAAACCTCTTACATGGTTGGACAGTATTTTTAAGTTACATGAAAGGATGTTCAGTTAGTCTTCCTTCTGATTCTGTCTTCCAGTTTCTACTCCCTTATCCCCCACATGTAACCAGTGTCATTATTTTTGTGTGTGTGTTTACATCTTCTTCTTATGCAAGCAAAAAATTTCTACTCTTCCTCCTTTCTTTTTTAAATAAATGACAATGACACACTATTCTTGTATTTTTACAATCTCATGGTATCACATTATATGAATGAAGCACAATTTTACAACTTATCTTCTATTAATAGGCATTTAGGTTGGTTCCAGGCTTTTCCTACTGCAGATCACACAGTAGTGAATATCCTTGTAGTTATAAACTTGACATCTGCTGGAGTATCATAGAGTAAATTCCTTGAAATGGTCCTGTTGAGTCAAAGAGCATATGCATACGCTCTTTGTAACTTGGAAAGATATCAACAAATTGCCAAGTATCCTTTTTCTTTTCAACGGCTGAGTTTAACACATTATTCAGTCAGCCAGAAGCAGGACCACGCCCTGGACCACAGCTTCTGAAACTTCTTAAACTACGAATCACCAGGGAGTCTTGTTAAAATGCAGCTTCTGATTCAGGAGCTCTGGGGTGAACCCAAGAGTCTCCATTTCTAACCAGCTCGTGGATGATGCCAATGCTGCTGGTCCAGGGACCGCACTTTCAACAGCAATTTCCAGGTGTTGGCTGTGATGTGTTGACGACAATTAGACTTAGCACCCCCAACGCTTCGATCCAGTCCTAGTGCAGCAATTCACTAGCTGAGTGACCTTGCTCCAAATCCCTCCATTTTCTGAGCCTCAGTCTCCTCATCTGTTAAATAGGTGCAGGCAATAGCATCTATAACTGGCTGTGAGGGTTAAATAACATTAATGCATCTCAAAAGTACTGTGCTGAGTAAAAGAAGCCAGGCACATAAGAGTACATCCGTAATATTTCATTTTTGTGAAATTCTAGAACAGGCAAAATTAATCTATTATGATAGAAATTAGAGATCTGGATGCCTCTGGGGTTTTGTGGGGGCTGGGGGGACGGTTCGGAATGATAACTGAAGATTGACTTGCAAAGGACAGAAGGGAACTTCCTAGCGCAGAGGAAATGCTTTGCTTGTTTGGTAGTTACATGGGTATGTACATTTGTTAGAACTACGTACTTTAAATCTGTGCATGTTATTATATGTAAATTATACCTATATTTTTAAACACATTAAAAGTAAATGATAACATTTCATGTAAACTGTGAAGTGCCATCAAAATAGAAACTAGTCTTATCTTAGGTAAATGCACCACGTGCATGCCCCAGCCTCCCTGCAGGGATGAGGACCCGAAACCAAAGTTGGCTCTCCGACCACGGGCGGGGATCTTCTCTCGGATCCGCGCCGCGGATATCGTCCCCTGCCCTGCCTCAGTTTCCCCCCACGACCGACGCTTACTTGCTACGGTACTGGTCGAGCGCGCGCTGCGCCTCTGCGCCCCGGTGCTCCAGTCGGGCGCGCTCAGCCGCCAGGTCCCGGGCGCGCCGGTGGTTGCCTTCGACTTGGCGGACGAGGGTGTCCTCCGGACAGACCAGATCGCCCAGGCGCTGAAAGGCGTCCAGCTGCCGCTGGAGGACTCCGTGGCGCTGCTCCAGCGCGCGGGCCCGCTGGACGTGGGCGGCCAGGCGCTCGCCAAGCTCCTGCAGCGCCGCCAGGTTGGGCGAGGTGGCGGAGCCTTCCTCCCGGCGGTTGGGCGCCTCCTCCGTGCGCTCGTACTGTTCCTTGCGGGCCTCGAAGACGTAGCTGCGCCTGTACATGGCTCCTCTGCCAGAGAGGGCGCGCAAAGCCGACTCCAGGGGGCCCCTGGGGGAGGCAGCAGCCCTCTAAATAACCATGGGAGGACCCTTGCACGCTGCTGGAACGTTCCAGAGCTGATCAGCTGTCGAGCTCCACACTGTGCCCAGCCTCAGGGAGAATAAAAGGCAGCAGGCATGCTTTTTTGAGCTGGATTAACAGAGCATACAGCTTCGGGGCTTGGAAGGTTAAATTGGGCAATAAGGTTTTTGTTCGTGATTGTTAAAGCCTGTTGCTATGTGATTGAATGTGGGGTCAGGAGGACAAGAGGGGCATGACTTTCTTTTGAATGGTTTCACTAGAATTATGAAGGAAACCCAAGGGAACTTATTAAACGGACTAGGTGAAGAACCCTAGGACCTTTCCCTTTCATCTATGTCTCTCACTCAAGCTTTCAATTATACAACTTTTTGACAATACCATTGTTTTATTACTTAAGCAAACCTTTTTAAAAATATATATTTTATTGGTTATGCTATTACAATTGTCCCAATTTTTCCCACTTTATCCTCCTCCACCCTATACCCCCATTCCCTCCAGCAATCACCACCCCTTGCCCTTAGTTCCTGTCCACGGGCCACGCATATAAGTTCTTTGTCTTCTCCATTACCTGTACTGTTTTAACATCTGCCTATTTTGTACCTACCAATTTCTACTTCTTAATCCCTGTGCCTTTGTCACCATTTTCCCTCTTCCCCCTCCAAACTAATAATCCTCCAAATGATCTCCATATCTCTGATTCTGTTCCTGTTCTGCTTGTCTGCTAGTTATTTGGATTCAATTATTGATAGTTGTGAATTTATTACCATTTTAATGTTCATCGTTTTGATCTTCTTTTTCTTATATAACTCCCTTTAGCACTTCATATAATAATGGCTTGGTGATGATGAACTCCTTTAGTTTTACCTTCTCTGGGAAGCACTTTATCTGCCCTTCAATTCTAAATGATAGCTTTGCTGGATAGAGGAATCTAGGTTGTAGGTACTTGCTTTTCATCACTTCGAATACTTTTTGCCAGTCCCCTTCTAGCCTGCAAAGTTTCTTTTGAGAAATCAGCTGACAGTTTTATGGGAACTTCTTTGTAGGTAACTCTCTGCTTTTCTCTTGCTGCTTTTAAGATTCTCTCTTTATCTTTATCCTTCAACATTTTTATTATGATGTGTCTTGGTGTGGTCCTCTTTGGGTCCATCTTGTTTGGGACGTCTGTGCTTCCTTGGACTTGTATGTCTATTTCCTTCTCCAAATTAGGGAAGTTTTCTTTCATTATTTTTTCAAATAAGTCTTCAGTTTCTTGCTCTTCCTTTCCTCCTTCTGGCATCCCTATGACTCGGATGTCGGGTATTTGGAGATGTCTCACAGGCTCCTTATTCTATCCTAGTTTTTTTGAATTTGTTTTTCTTCCTGCTGTTCTGATTGAATGATTTTTCCTTCCTTGTGTTCCAAAGAGTTGATTTGATTCTTGGGTTTATCCCCTCCACTGTTGGTTTCCCATAGATTTTTCTTTATTTCACTTAATGCAACCTTCATTTCGGCCTGGGTCTTTTTTATGGTATTGAAGTACCCAATGAGGTCCTGGAGCATCCTGATAATCAGTGTTTTGAACTATGTATCTGATAAGTTGCTTATCTTCATTTTCTTTAGTTCTTTTTCTGGAGTTTTGTTCTGTTCTTTCATTTGGGCCATATTTCTTTGCCCCCTCATTTTGGCAGCCTCCCTGTGTTTGTTTCTGTGCATTAGGTAGAGCTGCTTTGACTCCCTGTCCTAGGGTGCCTATTAAGGTGGAGCCTTAGGTAGTCCCCAGGGTGGGGCAACCCATGTCACCATTCTGTTGCTCTGTATGGGGGACAGCTTGCAAAGGGGACAATGATCCTGCGTGGCCTCTGGAGTTTTGCCTGGGAGGAAGCTGTCTCCCCACTCGCACTTCACTTTCTCCCCATATGCCACTGGTTACCTTCCAGATGTTGCTTTGATGCTGAATCCCAGAGGGGGGTGGGTCTGTGTGAATCCTAAGTCCATCGCAGGCCCTTTAAGGGGAAACAGTTTCTTCCACCACCCCAACCCCACTGGTTTTTACAGCCAGAAGTTAAGGGGACTTATCTTCCTGGTGCCGGGACCCTGCGACGTGTGGTCTGGAACGGGGGCTGGTATCTCTTGCTCCCAAGGTATCCCTCCCAATTTTTATCCATCACACGTGGATGTGAGACCACCCATTCTCATCTCCATGCCTCTCTGCACCTCTCCACACCTTTCCACGTCTTTGCCCCTTCTACCCATCTGGATGAATGTGCAAATCCGTGGTTTTAGGACTTCCATACAGTTCAATTTTATAAGTATTCTGGGTGATATTTGCTTTGTAATGTAGTTGTATTCTTTGCTATAGTTATACGTGGAGGCGAGGAATGTTTACCTATGCCTCCATCTTTATTGAGGTGTAGGTAAAAATATCTCGCCTCCATCTTGACTGGAAGTCCACAATTCTTTTTCTTAATTATGGTGCAACTTGGCATTTAGGGATGCTCCTTGTGGTAGGGATTCTTAACAATGGATGCAAAATAAAATGCCATGTCTCAATAAATTGTGAGGTGTGTTGCAAGTAGAAAGTTCTTGTGTATATTTGTGAAGAATCTACTCTTTGTGCAAAAACTTAGGAAACATGCAGTTATTATTATAATGTTGTTACTGGGTACAGTCTTGGCCCAGAGTGGGTCTCTCTTGAGCCCAACAGTAGTGTGTGGGTTCTTGACTTTGTGTAGGAAAGATTTCAAAATATCAATGCAGGTAATTTTGAGAATATATTTATTAAAGCTGGGGACAGTGAAACAAAGAAAAGGCTTAAGGTAGAAGAAGCGACAGGAGAAAGTCACAGGAAAAAGGAGCCTTAGAGACAGGTTCAGGAGGCAAGTCTAGACAAGATGCCACTGCCCACTGCTTCTCTGGCTGCAAGGCTAAAGGGGTCCCTCAGAGTTTTGGAGAAAATAAGCAGAGTTACAAGGTGTGAGTATGTTCTAGCAAAAGTACAGCATGGATTCTTTGTCTTGAAGCTTTTTATCTTTCTTTGGATGGCCAGGATCCTACAGGAGGTCTCAGGGGAAGGTCTTAACAGAATATTTATTAGCTTTTCAGGTGTTACCTTCAATATGTTGATTCATCAAAATGTGTGTATAGAGTGATCGGGGTTATTTTTCTGTTGGTTTTATTTTTAAAGAATGTCATTGAAGATGGACAGGGACCGAGGCCAGTCTGCCCTGGGATGGTCTGGAATGTGTGAACCATTTGCTCCTAAGTGGCCTTGGTTAGGGAAGAATAAACTTTGTTGCTGGGAGCCAGCATGCCGGGACCGTTTGACAAAGTCACAGGCGGCAGAGGCCGTGCGCAAAGCGCTCGCCCCCCAGCTGTGCTGCTGAGAAGTCTCTTCGGGGAAGGGATTGCTTTGGGAATGGTGGTGGCTGTAGAAGTGTTGGTGATTTTGCTGATTACAGGATTCAATGAGTCAGTATCAGAGTCTGGGTCTGGAGAATTGGGAAGGGAGGCATTTAGAGGAAAAAGAGAGGCAAACGAAACTTGTGCTATGTGTCTTAGAAAGTTTACAGGACTAAGTTCTGAGAAAGCCCTAGGCCTTTTACAAGAATTAGAATATAAAATGACTCCCCCTGACCCTCCTCTGCCTTTTACAGGAGTTTATATGAATGGGAAAAGAATAGTCAATAAAGATGGAAAATGGGTAAACTATGATAGCCTAAGTTTCTGGGAAAGGATAATCAGATCACATCCTCCCTATCTTAGCATAGAACAACGTAAGGCTATAGCTACACAATGGAACTCATATTGGCAGTACAAAAAGCCCCCATTGCTTGATGAAAATAGATGATCTATATTGAGGAAACAAAGGCTTAATGCCAGCAACCGCAAGTCACTGCTTACCCCTCGGCTGGCCTTAAGCGAACCGAGGAGAAAAAAAGCTAGGTAACCTCATAGAATGTCAAAATAGTAGGTGATAGATAGGCCGCTTAGCTAAAGCAGAACTTTGAAAGGTTAATAGACACTAATGGAAACTAATATTAGTTTAAGATTAACTTTAAATTTATGGCTGATATTGTATTTGCTGACATGTAATCAGAATAGTCATAACCATGTGAGCAACGTACTATTGTGTTAATTGGAACATGATGTTATATGATCTAAGCCTTCCGGGGAAAATATATGAAATCAATAGTAAAAAGCTTATTATGCATAAAAGTATAAAAATAAAGTACAGAAGGTAGCAGGGCGGAGCTGCCTGCTATGCCTCTCTGACTTGCATTCAGACAGTGTCTCACGTCTCGTCTTTATGCGGACGCCGTTCATCCTGCCAGGAGCCCCTGCACACTGAGGTTGGACCTTGGCACTTTGTGATTCATTCGCTGGCTGTAAATTGCTCAAATTTTTTGGCCTTGTTTAATTATTTTGTCTTGGTTTCCATTATTCTACTTGCCAAGGAACTCCCCTAACTTCTTACTATCCTGCCTCAATGTTACCTTTGCTCTCCTAGATTCTGACATCCTTTATGGGGTGGCAGAAACAACTAGAGCTCCATCAAGATATTTGCACAGTAGATTATTTTAACTAAAGAGAAAAATCCTTTAGCCTAAGATTATATAAATTGTCATACTCTCAAATATTATAAAAGATTTTTTTTTGGCCACTACATTTTATTTTAATTTGTATTATGAAATTAATGCTAGACTTTGACAAATTTAAAAGTAAATTGTGGGTGCTAAAAGAAATAATAGCACTTGATTAAAATGTTACTAAATATATTTTGTCATATCTCCAATTTAAAAAATTATTATCAAGACTATTTTGTAAAAATAAGGATTAGTGGTACTATATGTACTGTATGATTAACAACTATATGAATTGTGCATACTTATAGCATAAACTCACGGTTATCAAAGATCAAGAAAATTACACGGATCTTCGTTGGCTTTATTAGTGCTCCAAAGACTGTAACATAATAAATTTGGTCTGGAATGATGCTGTGTAAGGTCCTAAGTTGTGTTGGTGGTGTGGTTATTGTTTTCTTTAGCCATTTAAAAGTAAATTTTATGATCAAATCAGGGAGAGAGCCTCATGAGTATGTATGCAGGTATACATGTACCATGCTGATGCATGATAAATTGGTTTCAGGTCTCCTAGAGGGCAAACCAACATAGAACAAGGGTTATAAAATCATTACTCCCTACGACATCATGTATCAGTCAGGTCTCATTACAGAATGAACTGACCCCAAAACTAAGTGGCATACAAGAAGTATGTATTCCTGCCATCCCAGGTCTTCAGGTCAGCTGGACAGCTGTCCTTCAAGCTGCAGATCTTCTGATTAGCTGGAGCAGTTCTGCTCCTAATGTCTCTCATTCTCCTAGAACTACCAGTGATGAAAGGACAGGAGCATGCCCAGCTGCATGAGCTCATTCCACTAACGTCTCATTTATCAAAGAAAATCATATAGCTGCAGCCAAAGCAAGGAAGCAGGCAACAGACATGGCAAGGGTGTGAGTGTGTAACTCTCTTTACACTTACAGTGAAGAATGGGGACAAGAAACTCAGTCTATCGCATAGTAATCCCATTTAAGAAAAATATATCCCAGAAACATAATGAAGGAAAAATATAATTTTAATTTATTCCAGTAGAACAAACACTCAGGAAATGTCTACTCACAGAATAATATTAGAAAGATCAATAATTGAACAAGGTCAAGTCCCAACCCTTAAGGTGCAAGAGACAAATTCCTACCCGACTAATGAAGACACTGTTAATGTAAGAAACATCTAAACCTGTAGAGAATTCCCACAAAAGTTTACTTGAGCCCTGGTTGGTGTGGCTCAGTAGATTGAGTGCTGGCCTGTGAATTGAAAAGTCACTGGTTCAATTCCCAGTCAGGCACATGCCTGTGTTGCAGGCCAGGACTCCAGTTTGGGGCGTGCAACTGATAGATGATTCTCTCCTTCTCTTTCTCACTCCCTTTTCCTCTCTAAAAATAAATAAATAAAACTTATTTAAAAAAAAAAGTTTGTTTGAGTGAAATGGATGACATATGCCAGGGAGCAAGATCACAAATGCTTCTCAGAAATAGAGTTTTGGCAGCTTCTTTTATGCACTTGAAATTAAGGAGTGAAGGAACATAAGTATGATTAGAAAAAGCCAGGCAGGGACTGAACTACAGGATAACTAAGAAGATTATGTACTTTCTTGAGGGTTACTAACCCCTTGGAGGGACATTTCTCCTGGTATTTCAAAGATGTGTTAACCTATATACATAAGACCAATGGACAGGCCTGTGTGATGACTACCCACCATGAACTGCCCAGTGAGGAATTTAGGAACAGGTCACACTGTGAGGTTACGTTCCATAGAACATCTTTTTTCACTTTGCTGGGGGAGAGCCCCAAAAGTCTAAACTCAGAATCAATTCTGAAAAACTGACACGTTAGCCTTATTCAAATTCTTAAGAGCTTTAATAGGAGAAACTTACATATGAGCAAAGCAGCTGCTCCCAGTGGTGACCGGACAGGAAAAATCCACACCCCCTCCCAGGACAGGATTCCTTTTTATACGGGTTAATAGTAAAGCCATACAATGGGTAGTCACATAGACCACCAGAAAGAACAATGCATTCCTAAATTAACAGATAACATCAGGCAGTTATCACACTCTACACATTCACTCACCTCCTTCCTGGGGGCATGACATTTATCTTTGGGTGCCATTCCAGTTTTCTGGGTAGTCAGCCAAGCCTGAGACTACAGGGAGTTAAGTAGTCACAGAGACTTAAACAGTCACAGAGCGTTAAATAGAGTACAACATTTCCTAGACACCTTTGCTGCTAGAGCCATATTGCATCAAAAGTGGGTTCCCCTACGCTCTATCCCAGATGTAAAGTGAGTTACCTTACATACATCAACAACACACAAAAAAAATCTAAGTTCTAAAATAGAGATCTTTACAAAACTCTGAGGTTTGTACTAAAGAAGCCTCAGTAAGTAGTGTGTGGGTTGGTAGAGAAGTTAGAATTCCAGACACAACAGCATAAAATTTACAGGGTAATAGAGCACCTGGTGTGAGGTGCAGTGGAATTGGCTATGTGCTCTCAGAAGGTGGTGAGGCTGAGTTTAGGTGGGCATGGCAAGTAGGATCCCAAAAGGAAAGCTTGAGGGAGGGCTGGGCTTCCCATTAGTTATAATGGACTGAGCAGGAGTACTATGTCTACTCCTTCCCCTAAATGAAAAAAGGGCTACACATGAAACCTGACAAGCTCAGGAGAGGCTGGTATGGTGGGTCTTATAAATCAGAGACCTAAAGTAACCACACAGAATAATCTGAGATCAGAGCTTTCTAACTAAAAGTGAGTTGTGGTGGGTATTCAAATCCTAGGCCAATATCTTCCCTGACAAAGGTCAATCTTTACCTTAACTGAGCCTATCGTCTTTTTGCATCTAGGAGGACATACCTTGAATGTCAGGGTAATTTTCTTTTTTCCGGACCTGTCACTGCACCAGAGCAGAGACCACAAAATCCCTTACTGTTATTGTTATTATGTTAATTGTTAACTGCTAACTATCCTGTACCCACAAATGTAAAGAAGTATGGGTCTGTTTTACTTTTCATCCAGTCCCAAAGATTTTCCCAATTTGCTTTCTCCTGCCTCCCTAATCTATCACCAATGGATTTCATGTAACCCCTTATGCCTCCTCCGTTGATAGTAATGTATAAAATAAGGTGCTAAACTGCCATTTTCTGGAGCATTTTCTCAATCTGTTGAGATTTTGCTTCCCAGCAATTGTCATCAGTTTGGCCTAGGTAAACTCATAAAAATTCTCTACAGGTTGAAACATTTCTTATGTTGACAACCATACCAAAAAAAATGAAAGCAACAATTTTTTTTTTTTTTTTAGATTGAAACTCCGCAAAAGTAAGGAAGAAAGGATATTAGGAAAAATGGTTTCTAGTGCTTGATGTGACCAACTCCATTTTAAGAAGCAAGTTACTCTCAGTGACCTGGAAGGAGAGGGCCTATATTACCTGAAATAAAATTTTCTTACACAGAAAAATAGGCCCATTAAGTTGTTTACTCTTTTGTAATATATAGCTCTTAATAAGACCCTGCCACTTGTGTTCCTGAAACTTCATACACTTTCTGGTATGGACATTCACTGTCTTGCTGCCGACCAAGACTCTGCTTCTGTCCATAAGTTCCCTTGATAAACTCTATTTAATTCTGGAGTTGCTGGCCTTTTTCTTCAGTATCTTTGTGGTACACAGTTAGACAGACATGAGCAAAGCCAGACACAGAAGGTCACCAGGGCACAAAGCCTCTGGTACCGGGCAATGGGCAAAACTGGGAAAACCAGGATTTCACCCCAGGGTAAACTTTCTTCCTCTACCACATTGCTGGTCATGTGGGTTTGACCCCCTCAGAGGAGGAACAAGGGGCAGGAGAACAGCCTCATACAACCCCCATGCAAGTTCTTCCATGACCAGTCCCCTAAGCAGTATTCCCTAGGAATAACCTCTAGGCTTCAGCTGTGTTTCAGCTCCAGGCCCAGAAAAGCTGCAAAACCAGACAAGCGGTGCCATGTCTGACCTCAGAACCAGCTGCATTGACCAATGACCCTCCTGCTCTGGTACTGACTAATCAGTGTGCAACCAAAAAAATAATGCAGGTTCAGCTGCCTGCTGCAAAAGCCAAACTCATGAGGCAGGTGCTGGTTCAAGAGGAAACACGTTTTATTCAGATATCATGCGACCTGGGAGAATGGTGGATTCCAGTCTCAAAAACCATATCCCCTCCCTGCTCAAGCCAGGGTTTTTAAAGGGATAGAAAGGAGGTCTTTTTTCCTATTCAATTATCTTGCTATCTTTTGGCATGCTTGGGTCCTGTCCATGCATCTTTCTAGTTTTTGGTGTGCTCAGGCCTTATCCATTCATCTTTCTACAGTTTGGCTCACTCAGTGTAAGAATTGCCCTCTGCCACCATTTTGGCCAATGGCAGGAGACTCCCTGACTCTGAGTGTCTACAATACAACTGCCCCCTTCAAAACTCTGGACCGTTGTAATCTTACAAGGGTAAGTGGATGGAGGTCTCATCTTCTGTAGTTCCTTTCTGCTATCAAGGGACATAGTCTTGCTTATCTCCAGATCCAGAGGTTCTTGTCTTCGGAAGGTGGTATACGCAGTGTGTAGAAGATGGCACTGCTGAACAGGTGAAGCTGGTAGACTGCTTCATATTTCTAGAGACCATGTTGCAGGTGGGTTTCCAAAGTGAGACCTATTGTGCAGGCAGTCAAGTGTTTAGTGAGGGGCATGTTTAGTAGTGCAAGGGGAATTGTAAAATCAGAAACTGGAGAGACTAAGGGAACCCCATGATCAATCCTGAGTGTGGCTTTGAGTGTCACATCCATGAGCAAGAAAATATTTGCAAGAAAGCCACAGTCTGGGAAGTGCAGAATAAAATAAAAGTAACATTGTCACTTAGATTTGGGAGGTGCAGTCCCTTTCAGAAAGAGGAATTTTAAATTTCCATCAGGAGTGCAGGCCCAGCTTTCCCTTGCAGGATCAACAGCAGCAGCAGCAAGATCCAAGTCCTCCTCAGGCAGTTCCTGTTTTATCTGTGTGTGGAGGCTCCAAGGCTTGATTCCTGTGAGCATTAGGAAAGAGTGTGTTGTCAGCAGGATGTCATAGGGACTGGTCTATGTAGGTAAGCTCAGCCAATTGCTCTTCAGGGCCTTCAGTCTTCCAAGTTGTTAGTAAGACTCAAGTCTCCCGGCTGGAATGACTGAAAGAGCTCGTCAGATGGATAGATAAACCTGCAATGAGCAAACTTGTGCAAGTTTTTGGTGTTTGCTCTAGATCTTGTACATATTGTTTGCTTTTTTATTCATGTTCTAAATCTAAAGGGGGTGTTCCTAAAAGAGAAACGTGGGTCTCCCATACTGGTTGAATATCCGCTGAAGCTTTCTTTTTTATTTTTTTAAGTATATTTCATCAACTATGTTACTACAGTTGTTCCATTTCTCTCTCCCCTTTATCTTCCCCCACCCTGCACTTCCCCTACCTCTACCCTGAACGTTCCCCTCCCACTTAGTTCATGTCCATGGGTTGTACATTTAAGTTCTTTGGCTTCTCCCTTTCCTATACTATTCTTAACCTCCCCCTGTCTATTTTGTACCTACCGTTTATGCTTCTTATTCCCTGTACCTTTTCCCCCATTGTCCCCCATCCCCTCCCCACTGATAATCCTCCATGTGATCTCCATTTCTGTGACTCTGTTCCCGTTTTAGTTGTTTGCATAGTTTGTTTTTGTTTTTTAGGTTCAGTGGTTGATTGTTGTGAGTCTGTTGTCATTCTACTATTCATAGTTTTCATCTTCTTCTTTTTCTTAGATAATTCTCTTTAACATGTCATATGATAAGGGCTTGGTGATGATGATCTTCTTTAACTTGACCTTACCTGGAAAGCTCTTTATCTGCCCTTCCATTCTAAATGATAGCTTTGCTAAATAGAGTAATCTTGGATGTCTTGGCTTTCATGACTTTGAATACTTCTTTCCAGCCCCTACTTGCCTGTAAGCTTTCTTTTGAGAAATCAGCTGATAGTCTCATGGGAATTCCTTTGTAGGTAATTTTCTCCTTTTGCTGCTTTTAAGATTCTCTCCTTATCTTTAATCTTGGATAATTTAATTATGATGTGTCTTGATGTATTCCTCCTTGGGTCCAACTTCTTTGGGATTCTCTGAGATTCCTGGACTTGCATGTCTATTTCCTTTGCCAGATTAGTAAAGCTTTCCTTCATTATTTTTCAAATAAGTTTTCAATCTCTTGCTTTTCCTATTCTCCTTCTGGCATCCCTATGATTCAGATGTTGGGGTGATTAAAGTTGTCCCAGAGGTTCCTAAGCCTCTCCTCATTTTTTTGAATTCTTGTTTCTTCATTCTATTCTGGTCGAATGCTTACTTCTTCCTTCTGTTCAAAAATCATTGATCTGAGCCCCAGTTTCCTACCCTTCACTGTTGGCTCCCTTTGTATTTTTTACTTCACTTTGTAGAGCCTTTACTCTTTCCTCTATTTTGTGACCATACTCAACCATTTCTGTGAACATCCTGATTACCAGTGTTTTGAAATCTGCTTCTGAGAAGTTGGCTATCCATCGCTTAGTTGTATTTTTTCTGGAGTTTTGATCTCCTCTTTCATTTGGGCCATATTTCTTTGTCTAGGTGCTCCTGTTACATTTTAAGGGGCAGAACCTTAGGTATTCCCCAGGGCAGGGCAAGCAACATTGCTGTGTTGTGGCACTGTATGTGGGGAAGGAGTCAGAGAGGGAACAATGTCACTTGCTCTGCTCTTGGCTGACTTTCAGTTACTTCCCTTGCTTCCCAAAAGCAAATTAGGCCCTTCTGGTGCAGATTCCCAGGGGGTGGGTTTGTGTATGTTCTAGGACACTGTGAGACCCTGTCCGTCTCCCATGGACTCTCCTATAAGGCTGGGAGTTTCCCCTGCCACCACAACCCCCACAGATATTTACAGCCAGAGGTTTGGAGGCTTTCTTTTCCTGCGCTGGAACCCTGGGTTGCACAGTCTGTCTCTCTCCCCAGTTGTTCTTGCCAGTTTATCTGCACGCAAATGTGGGACTGCCAGGTCCTCCAGCTGCAGCCTTGCTGCACATCCTCTTGCCCTGGCTGTCTGTCTCCACCCTCTCCTACCAGTCTGGATGAATGTTTCTTCTTTAGCTCCTTTGTTGTCAGACTTCCATATAGTCAATTCTCTGGAAGCTCTGGTTGTTTTTTTTTTGTTTTTAAATTTGTTGTAGTCCTTCTTTTGATTGTGCAAGGAGGCAAAGTATATCTACCTATGCCTCCATCTTGGCCGGAAGTCCTAATAAATAGGGGTGTTATTCCCTATGAGAAAAGAGACTAAGTTGGTGTAGTTAGCTCTTCCCTGGGGGACATTTGACTGGTTTGTGACTTAGAAAACTGCAATTAAATTCTATTTTTTAACTGGGTATAAAACCTGAAACCAGGGCTAATCCACAGATAGATTTCCTTCCTACTTGGTTATCTTAGTTTGGGTTCCCCCAATCAGACCTTGAGACAATAATTAATGGGTAAATAGTTTATTTGGGAGGTGGTGCCATGCAGCCCCTGTAGGGAGGTGGGAAGGAGAAGGGAAGGCAAAGCAGGATTTGCGATAACATGCAATTTTCCACAGTGGAGGAATACAGTTTAATTCTGCTGGAGACTCTGGGAGACAGCTTAGAGCAGGCACCTCAGAGCCACTGCACTCGAGGGAAAGAAGCTAAAGATTCCCTACCACTCCCATTGGTTGAGAGCTGATCTCAGGGGCACTTCTAGCCTGCAGAGTAGGTTATGCATGGACTCTGATGGTCAAATGAAGCCCTAAGGGAGACACAGCTGCTGGCGGTGGGAGGAGGGACCAGCAAGCATGAAAATGGTCAGTGCTCAGGGATGTAGTTGGTGTCCAGAGCAGCTCCTACAATAGCTCCCACAAGCCACTCCTACAACATGTTCATTGCTCCACTGGCTCTTTACATGGTTCCTGCGTTTCTGGACTCACTTTTTCCTGTTTAAACAGATAGAACCAGAAATAGAAACAGGTATGGATCCGTGCACTGTAAGTTTCCACAAGCTTTACAGAAGAAATAAAATATCCACAAACATTAATATTTTCCTTCTTGTTAACATCAATAAATATTAAACTTCATCTATAATCATTCTGCTTTTGTTTTACAAATATTTTTAGAATACCTTTGTGTAACTTGCCTTTGGTTAATACCATATATAGTGTTTTATGTGCTCTACTTTTTCTTATTCTCACCCAAGGACATGTTTGTTCATTTTAGAGAGAGAGAGGGAGAGCGAAAAACATTGATCGGTTATTTCCAGTATGCACCCTGACTGGGGATCAAACCTGCAACATTTTGGTGTATGGGACGATGCTCCAACCAAACCACCTGGCCAGGGCTTCACTTAATTTGATTAAGCATTATCTTCACTCTAATTATTGAATGTGCATGTTATTCCAATGTGGACAGTTGAAGTCCCACTGACTGGCTCCTTTGTTCTTCTAACAATTCCTCTAATGCTCTGGAAAGCATTCTTGCTTGTTAGAAACAAGATATACTAGACATACCTGTTTTTATCATGCCCCAACGCATGCAATCAACTTCCATCAAAGGTGGCCTGCTTTCTTTAGGTAAAGAACTTATATCAAGGGCTATATCTGGGTATTTTGGGTGTATATACAAGTTGGTGGTAGGTAAAGAGCTCTGCTGCTATTGCTGTGGCATTATCCACTTTTAAATGAAATGGAGAGCAGATCCTAAGATTTCTCATCACAAAGTAAAAGCAACTTTTTGTATCAATATGAGATGATGGATGTTAACTAAACTTATTACAGTAATAATTTCACATTATCTGTAAGTCAAATTATTATGCCATATACCTTAACCTATACAGTATAACATATCAATTATATCTCACTACAAAATAAAAGTGATGGATCTAGGATACATATGAAGTTATATCAGTTGTTGAAATTTATCTTATAGTATGTGGATCCACTGGACAGTAATAGTTTCTTCTAATCTAAGTCTCTAAAGAAAAAAAGTAAAATGACAAACTGATGCATTTTATCATGTAGAAATGAGTATTGAGGTAGGTTATATGTTTCTCTTAGTAAGTTGTGAGTGTCCTAGACAAATAAGGAAACAAAAAACAAGGCAATTATTAATTCTAGGAAAAACAAAAAAATTTAAGAAGAAATGCAATATAAGTGAAGTGTCTGCTTGACTCAATGCGAAAACCATATAGACATGATCCTGTTGATGAAACACTAATTATTGATTTATCAAAAATAGTGATAAAAATAATTAGGAGAAAGGCGGTAGTAGTGAAAAGGGTGTACTTGTAAAAGGATTCATTCTTCATGCTTCATAGTAGAAGAATAATACATAATGTCTATGAGAGATAAACCAAGAAATAATAATATTATCTTAGTACAGAATGTAGAATTACAGAATATTTAATATTTAATATAGGTTAAATATCCAGGGCTAAAAGTGATTAGTTCTGAGGGTACAGAAGGATAGATAAGAGCAGAGAGGGGAGGAGCTGGACAGAAGGCAGCTCTTTTCCATTATAAAATTAAGCTTTATGGTATTACTTGACTTTCAAAACATGTATATTACCTTGATTAAAAAAATTAAAATTAAAAGCAAAAGGCAGGCTGGTAAATCAGCCCTTATAGGCTACTTTATACTGCAATAACAAAGACTTCCCTAATCTCTGAGGCTTAAAATAATGAGCGTTGATTTATCACTCATGATGCATGCCTATCTAGGGTCAGCCGGAACCTCTGTTCCTTGACATCCTTACTCCGGCATACAGATTGTGGGGGCAGCCGCCATCTTTAACATTGACGGTCATCACAGTACAAAAGTGAAAGGATGCATTGGCTTGTAACGTTTCCACTCAATTACATAAAGTTGGCCAAACAAAGTCACACAGCCCCACTTAACTTAGATACAAGGAAATGCAATTCTGCTTTGTGCCTGGGAGGAACAAGAGTGCACATACTTGTCAACAACCCTAATGACTACACCACTGGTGGGGATTATTCAGTACAAATAAAGATCATATGCATAAAGAAGAAATCGTTGCTGAATGAATGTGTTAATTTCAAGAGCGGTGTAGAGATAGAACTCACAGGACTTGATGAATGCTCAGATATGTAAGAGGTGCACTAAATATAGTTGAATGGCACTACTTTGGGGTGGAGCTGGGAAATGGGCGGAGTTACAGCCAAAAAGCCCTGAGGTTAAATTCTGGCCTTGGTAAGTGATTTAACCAAGCTGCTCCCACTGTGAGTACTAATAAAATGGGAATAATTACTTACATAAATACAGGCACCATACATCTCAGTTTACCTGAGACATTCCATGTTTAAACTTTTAACTCAATATAAGTATCAATGGCACCCTCCTTCACTCTCAAGAGTTTCTTGGTTGGTCTGAGAAGAACACAGCATCCTATATTCTGCCTGCATAACCTGAATGTACTGTCTGAATCTAACCATAAGAAAGCATCCAGACAAACCCAAAAGAAGGAACATTCTATTAATAAAAACAGAAGGGGGTTATAATCTTTAAAAATTAGTATTATAAAAGAAAGCCCTGGCCAGGTAGTTCAGTTGATTAGAATATCGTCGCAATATGCCAAGATAGCAGGTTCAATCCCCTGTCAGGGCACATATAAGAAGCAACTGATAAATGCATGAATAAGTGGAAAAACAAATCAATGATTCGCTCTCTCTCTCTCTCTCTCTCTCTCTCAAATCAATTTTTAAAATATTTTTAAAATATTATAAAAGAAAAAGGCTATAAAAATGTTCCCAATCAAAACTAAAGAGATACAAATAATATCTAAATGCAACACTGATCCTAGACTGGATCTTGTACTGGAGGAGAAAAGAATGCTATAAAGGTCATCACTAGATCCACTGACAAAACTGGAATATGGACAGTAGATGATAAGAGAATTATATCAATGTTAAATTTACTGAAGTTGATGAATATACCACAGTCAAGTAATATAATACCTTTATACTTAGAAAATATACTCTGAACTAGGAATAAAACCTATGATGTATGCAACTCACTCTCAAATGATTCTGAAAAGTTACATGTATAAATATAAACATAAACATAAATATAAAAATGTATGGACAGAATGAGAATGAAAATGGGGCAAAATATTAACAATAGATAAATCTGGGTAGAGGTTATGTGGGTGTTGTTTGTGGTCTTGTAACTTTTCTTAGAAAGTTTGAAATTATTTTCAAAAACATTTGTGAAAAGTATGATTGCCTTATAAAGTGTAGGCATTTAATAAATATTACTTGCTTTACTTTATAGCTGTATATATGTATAATAGCAAAGAGAGGGAAGGGGCAGAGGGGAAAATGGTTTAGCCAGTTGTGTAGTTACAGTAGGAGAAAATGAACTACAACCATTGAATAATTGTAATCATTATTCAATGTGGAAAATGTGGCGTTATAAATGAAAGTATTTATAACAAACATAAAGGGGAGCAGAAAAATGAAATGCCAGATATTTACAGTCATGTAAAAGTACATATGTAATCAGGAATTAACATAATATACCAGGTTTTATGTTCATCACATGTTTTTATTTCCATTTAAAGTTGTTTAAATGTGTGACATTTTTTAAATTTTCAAATGAACATTGTTCACCAAATAAATATTTTAAAAGCCTGGGTAAAATAGGCATAGTTTTCTGTTTTAGCCAATTTCATACTCTAGAATTTTGAGCTGTCCCTTTCAGTTAAGATACATTCTGAGAGCACTCCTCTCTGGGTTCCCTCTCCTCAGTCTGCACCACCTACCCTACCCCACCCCACCAAGTTGGCTGGACAGGGGTGAGGTGTCACGCCATCCCAGGTGGAGATGCAAGACATTGAATATTATCTTGGAAAATGGTAAGGGTAGCCAGATACCACAAATACTTGGGAACCTTTGCAAAACCTCAAGTACCCATTACTAGTTCAGCAATTCTCCAATGACAAGCATAATTATTTATCTTGGGTAAAGAAAGGCAAAGCAATAACTCTAAACAATAACAAAGCTCTGAAATATGCTGTTGCTGAATAAATAAAGAATGCTAAAGAAAAGATAGCTCTGCAAAGATGGCAAGATGAACTCAACAGAAGAAAAAATCATAAAAGAACAATATTTCTTAAAAATACTGTTGACTTGGCCCACTTTCAGATTTGTGCTACATTAATGAATACAAATCCTCTCTTGGAATTAGCTTAGTAATTGAGGTGACCTTTGGTTGTTCATGCACAGATTGTTTTCTTGAGAAATGTCCTGATGAATGAAGCAGGCTTATAAAACCAACAAATTAAAATCCCATATTTATGTGCGCAGCTGAAGATATGAATGTGGACCCAATCGTCAAAACAGGATTGTACAAAAAGGCACACAACACTCATTTTGTATCTTTCTAACTAGCAATGGCTGTGGCTGGGGTATAAGAAACTGTGAAGATTAAAGGAATGAGTGTTGTAATGGACTATGTTGGAGAGGTCATCACAAGTGAAGACGCTGAAAGTTTATAGTCCATCCTTTTCTCGGGACACAAAAATGTCAAATGTCTGCCACAAGAGGGCCACGTTGCACTAAGAGTGAACACCCTGGCTCTAGGCCTCGAAGGATGATTACAGATAGCACAGAGGGCAGGTGGATGCCCAGATGCACAGCTTGAAGGCTTTCCATTAAACTGAAACAATTCAAAACGCAGTCAGCCTGGAAAGGCTCATTTCGAGTAAGGTGGCCGAGAACCCTAACGTCAAAGGACAGACACCTCCTGATCCCTCCTCCCTTAAACTGGCCTCTCCATCAGGCCCCAGGCCCTAAAGGCATATTATAAAGAACCATCAACTGCCCTTTAAGTGATAAACACAAAGGGTGGCAACGGATTGAGAGCCATACTCAGAAGCAAGGCTCTCGCTCACACACGTAGTTGCCTCTGAAGACTTTCTGGAAAGTGAAGCACATGGATTCAGACACCATTAAAGGCAGGAGGGCACTACCATAAGTACCCAATCTGCTTTTCTCAGGGTCTAATATAGTAACTGAAGCAAGTATCACCAAACCCAATTTGCCTGAAGACAGATGTGCTCCCCGGTAGTCTTTGACTGATGGGCCCAACAAAAGGCGTGACAGCTAAAGGCAATACATGATCCTGAATAGGGTTTTAGGACGGGGGTGGGGGGAACTACAAAGGAGCACTACTGTGATGCTGGATGGAATTTCAATATGGAATATGGATTAGATAACCATTTTGTGCTAAAACTCTTGATTTTGATAATTGTGCTATGTGATGTCATGTAAGAAAATTACATTCCTTTTTTTATCCCCCTTATACCCTCTTCCACCTTCAGAAAATGACTTTTTCTTAGGACATACACTCTAGTTTCAGAAATACAATGTTCAGCTGACTCTCAATAGTTCAGAAAATAATATATATGCATATATGTTATATATACACATAAATACATAGAATAATAAAGCAAATGGAATAAAATGTAAATAATTGGTAGATTGGCTAAAGGATATATATGGAAATTCCCTGTACCCTTCCTGCAGCTTTACTGTACATTTGAAAGTTATAACGAAGAAAAAGTTACTCCCCTGAATGCCTAACACTTCGGGGAAAATTGTGCTGAGAAAAGATATTTCTTAGGGATAACACGAAAATGCAAAAATGCTCCTTTGATTCAGCAGATGGCATTTGGTCTCAGTAGACAGGATTTCACTGATGACTTTCATAGGAGTTTAAC
This sequence comes from Mormoops blainvillei, assembly GCA_004026545.1. Taxonomy (NCBI): domain Eukaryota; kingdom Metazoa; phylum Chordata; class Mammalia; order Chiroptera; family Mormoopidae; genus Mormoops; species Mormoops blainvillei. The sequence goes on along the minus strand of PVJD01001448.1, from coordinate 128,938 downwards.
ATCACTAATGATTAAAGGATTTTGAGAAGAACCTGGGCTTGCCTTCCCTGAACAACAGACAATGCAGCAGAGCCTTGGAATGTTGTGTAGACATTATTACACCTACTTATTCATCATCACTCTAGTTATGCATTAAAAGTGGCTATACTAGCCCTGGCTGGGTCAGTTAGTTAAGAGGATCATCCCAATACACCAAAATTGCAGGTTTGATCCCTGGTCAGGTTACATGTAAGAACCAACCATGAATGCAAATAAGTTGAACAACAAATTGTTGTTTCTCTCTCTCTCCCTTTTCCCCTCTCCCTCTAAAAATCAATAAATTAAAAAACAATTTTTAAGTGGCCACACCCATGAACTCAGGGATGCAAGAATGAGTCATTATCCCAACGGATACCACCCTCAGGACTGAGTTTGAAGAAGTCTTTTTCATGGTTATAATTTCTTGTGGATTTAGATCTGGCCATGCTATTCATATTTGTGTTCATACTTCTCTATATTATTAAACAGACCTATTGCCACTCTCCAGCTGGGTCAGCCTACATCTGAACCAAAATCTCTTTTCTTCTGGAAATAGACTGACAAATGTTTTGATGTATCAGCCAACCATAGTTGGTCAACTGACATGTCAACTTTGCCTTAAGAAAAAGATGTTCTAGACCCCACTTTGTACCACTTAGAAAATGGACCCCAAGGAATTTGGCACACATATCCATAAAGGCATTTCTAATAGAAATATCCATCTATAGATTTTTTAATATTGTCTTTGTTAATTTTTTAAATTATACTTTATTGATTATGCTGTTAGTTTTCCCAATTTTCCCCCTTTTCCCTCCTCACACAGCAACTCCCACTCCTTCAGGCAATCCCCACACCATTATTAATGTCCATGGGTTATGTGTGGGTTCTTTGGCTACTCCATTTCCTATATTGTATCTTACATCCCCATGGCTATTCTGTAACTACCTATTTGTACTTCTTAATCTACTCACTTCTTCACCCATTTCTCTATACCTTGCTGCCATCTGGCAGCCATCAAAATGCTCTCTGTATCCATGATTCTGTCTTCTTCTTGTTTGCTTAGTTTGTTATTTAGATTCAATTGTTGATAGATACATATTTGCCATCCACTTAATTATTCATAGTTTTGATCCTCTTTTTTAAAAATAAGTCCCTTTAACATTTCGTATAATAACTGTTTGGTGGTGGTGAACTCCTTTAGTTTTTGTTTTTTTCTTATCTGAGAAGCTCTTTATCTGTCCTTCGATTCTAAATGATATCTTTGCTGGGCAGAGCAATTTTGGCTGTAGGCCCCTGCTTTTCATAACTTGGAATATTTCTTGCCAGTCCCCTCTATCATGCAAAGTTTCTTTTGAGAATTCAGTTGACAATATTATGGGATGTCCCCCGTAGGTAAATTGCTGCTTTTCAGATTCTCTCTTTATCTTTAACCTTTGGCATTTTAATTATGATGTATCTTGGAGCGGGCTTCTTTGTATCCATGTTGTTTGGGACTCTATGCTTCCTAGAATGGCATGTCTATTTCTTCACCAGATTAGGGAAGTTTTCTTTCATTATTTTTTCAAATAAGTTTCCAATTTTATGCTCTTCCTCTTCTTCTTCTGGCAACCCTATGATGTGAATGTTGGACCCCTTGAAGTTGTCCTGGAAGCCGCGTACACTACTCTCATATTTTTTGGATTCTTTTTTCTTCTTTCAGATTCTTTTTTCTGATTCGTTCATTTTTGCTTCCTTATGTTCCAAATCATCAATCTGATTCTTGGCTTCATCCACTGTACTGTTATTTCCCTATAAATTGTTCTTCATTTTAATTAGTGTACTCTTCATTTCTGACTGGATCTTTTTTATGTTGTTGAAGTCCTCGCTAAGGTCCTTGAGCATCCTATAACCAGTGTTTTGAACTTGGCATCTGATAGATTGCTTACCTCCATTTTGTTTAGTCCTTTTTCTGGAGTTTTGATCTTCTTTTTCATTTGGGCCACATTTCTTTCTCTTCTTATTTGGCACCCTCCTTGTGTTTGTTTCTATGTTTAAGCAGAGCTGCTATGACTCCCTGTCTTGGTAGTATGGTGTAATGTAGTTGGTGTCCTTTAGGGTCCAGTGGCACAGCCTCCCCAAGATGGGTACTTGAGGTGTACCCTTTGTGCAGGCTGAGCACAACCTCCTCTTGCAGTTGAGTCTTGACTACTGCTGACAGGTAAATGGGAGGGATTTACCCAGGCTAGTCAGCTGCAAGGACTTGCTGTGACCACTGACCACCCACCTCTGCCCTCCACAAGATGGTGGTGCTCCGATGTGGTCTGTAGTTTACACTGGGTGGTGCAGGGCAAGGTCAGCCACCACCTGTGTTTTGCCTGGGGCCATCCTGCCTGAGGTATAAAGCAACCTGAGATGACTGCTACTTGTGCTGGGCTTGGAGATTCCCAGGTGAGGCCAAGCTGTGAATCTAGGCTCATTGCTGCTAGTGCTGGGCCTGGGGCCCCTTAGCAGGAAGTATGGAGTTTGGGGGCTCACTGAGTCTGGCTGTTGCTTGCTGGAGAGGATTTATGAAGTTGTGAAGCATAAGCCAAGACCAGCTTTTCATACAGAAAAGGAGCTTGGGTGGGCCCATAAGTTGGGCGGGACAGAGTTTCTGGGATCTCCAGGGCAGGGCAAACAGCGTTAGCCAAGTTGATGGAGCCTCAGTTATGGCACCAGGCTGCTGGCTCTGTGGCTCTTTTTGGGGGAGCGCTCAGAAAAGGGACAATGGTCTACTTTTCTGTCTGCAACAAAGCCTCCAGCTCTCACCTTGATGCCAGACACTTCACTTTCTCCCAGTATGTTGCTGGTGCTTTTCAAGCTGCTACCCCAGTGCTGGAGCTCAGAGGGGGTGAGTCTGGTTAAGTCCATGTGTGGGTTCTTCAAAAGGAACTTCTTGGGGCTCCAGAAGTTTCTTCTGACTCAATCCCTCCTAATTTTTGCAGCCAGAAGTTTTAGGGGCTTATCTTCCTGGCACTGGAACCATGGCCTGGGGGACCTAGTGTGGGGTTGGGGCTCCTCACTCCTGAGATATCTCTCCTAAATTTTTATCTACCACATGTGGATGTGGCACCAGCCTGTTTGTGTCTCTGCCCTTCCTACCAGTCTGGATGGATGTGGTTTCTTTAATTGCATAGTTGTCAGACTTCTATTCAACTCAATTTCTGATGGTCTGAATGACAGTTGTTCTATAGTTTAGTTGTATTTTTGATTTGGTTGTGTGAGGAGGTGAGCTGTGTTTACCTATTCTATCATCTTGACCAGAAGTACTCCCCATTTATAGATTTAAACATATATCTGTAATATCCATTGTTTTTATAGATCCATATCTACTTCTCTATTGATATCCAGTAGAATTAATTAAATTATTTCACAAGAGATGCTCTGTCTTCCAAAGATTACCAACTTCTCAGCTTTGACCTGAAATTTGGAGGGATGATACCCTAAGCTATTTTATCAGCTATTTTCATATTCTGTACACAGTTTAAAAGTATAGTAAGGGATACTACAACTGTACATTTTAAGCCCGAGCCTTCAACTCTCACACCTAAAATCTATGTAAAGTTTTCTGATGAAATTTGTAATAAGAGCCAGTGTAAAAATTACCATGGTTTGAAAGGCATAGGGATCTGCCAAAAATCTGAAGAACTACTGCCCTGACCTGGACAGTGTGGTTCAGTTGGTTGGAGCATTGTCCAGTAAACTGAAAGGCTGTGCTTTCGATTCCTGGTGAGGGCACCTGCCTAGGTTGTTAGATCCTGGTTGGGGTGTGCATGAGAGGCAACCAATCATTTCTCTCACACCGATGTTTCACTTTCTTTCTCCCTCCCTTTCCCTCTCTCTAAAATCAATAACCATATCCTCAGGTGAGGATACAAAAAAATACAAAGATCATTTAAAAACATTTTGAAGAACTACCTATCTGACCATCTGACTTATTATCATTTGAAAAAAGACTGTAAGTGATGTGAATACTATTATCCTACTACCCCATCTACTACCACCTGATTATGGTTGAGGCCCACTGACTCCCACTCCTTCCTTCATTCAAAATATTTGTCATCTGGATTTTCTTCTCACCTAGCAGACACCATCCTTTTCTTCACTTGCCTGTCTTCCCTCAGTTTGCATTATCAATATCTCCCATACTCCTCTGCACTTTTCATTTAACTGGTCATGCATATTAATGTATGAAAATGGATGTCTGTAGAGGTCTTCAGTTCCACACACCTAAGCCCCTCACTGGCTTAGCTCAGTCACCCTTCAGGCTAAGGCTCTAAGTTATTCTAATAGACCTGCCCATATGATTATTCCGACTAGACTGTAGATCTTTGAGGGCAGGGTTGAGATCAATGCTGTTCACTCCCCAGTGGCCATCCTCCACCAGATGATCACCCAAGAGATGCATCTTCCATTCTTCTCTAAGTTGTCTGAACCTCAAAAGGTTGGTCTTTCCAGATTGCATACCTGCCTCCCTGGCTTCCTTTAGGGTTTGGCAAATGAGAGTCACTAGCAGGAAATCAGAGAGATGCCCTTTGTGCTCCCCTCTCCTTTGAGGCATAATCCCCACTCCATAGCTCCATCCTCTGCTCCTGCGGCATAGGGGTAGTAACAGCTTCCTGCCATTGCAAGCTTCTGGAGCTTTACCATGTTTTGTTCATGTCCATAAACCTGTTCACAAATTTAGATATTGTCCCTTTATTCAATTCTTCTCAGTTAAGCCCTTTGTTAATTCTATTTATTTCCAGGGTAAGAACCCTGACAGATATAATATCTCATTTATCAACTAGTAAAGTTTCAGATACAAAGTATGTGCCTAATAAAATTAATTAGAGAATGAATGAATCTTAGATAGAAATTTGAAATGAGCCCTGGCTGGTGTAGCTCAGTTGATTGAGCATTGGCCTGCAAACCAAAGGGTCGCCAGTTCGATTCCCCAGTTAAGGCACATGTCTGGGTTACAGGCCAGGTCCCCCAGTAGGGGGTACACAAGAGGCAACCACACATTGATGTTTCTCTCCCTTTCTCCCTCCCTTCCCCTCTGTCTAAAAATAATATAAATAAAAAAAATTAAAGAAAAAAGAAATTTGAAATGAATGATAGTTTTCGAATGTTGGGTGGTTCATCTTGAAACTTTTAAATGGAGAAGCTGAATATTAGCTGGCCAAATATGAACCATGAAGCCCTTATCAACAGCTGTACCAAAGGCCTGGCCTTCTCAGCCCACAGTTGTTGACTGGGCTGTTACAAAGGGCATGGTCAAATTTAGTAGCAATCCTAAACTGAAATTTACTCTGTTCCACGCTATGGTGACTACGTTTATGTTGTCTTTCATCATTAGAGGAAATATATAGGGGAAGAACAAAAATATATTCATTTAGAAAGAAAACAACTCACCAGTAAGCAGAATGACTGTAGTTACAAGACAGACTAAAAGGAAAAATCAGTCCTCAGAAAAGAGCTTTTTATTTTCAGAAGATGAAAAAAAGGAAGAAATGTCCTCAAGTGATAGATAATGAAGACACTGCCCAGGCATCCTCAAAGACTGTGGTTTTTCAGATGTGAACCTAAAACAAAATTCATTACAAAGGGTGGCATCCAAGCTTGATTCTGGCTGCATATTTTGTTCTGTGGTCAGCCTTTGCTGAAACTAGCAGTTTAAACTCAAGCCACAGAGCTGTAAGCAGCCTATCTCTAAAATGCCTTTGGACTGTCCTCAATGACCCTAACTGTAAGACTTAGTATCTGCAAGGACAACAATTGAACAGGATATTTGGGACCAAATTCTCCCAGGGAATGTTATTTTTTCAATATAATCTGAGTTTTAGGGTAATACATACATTGGATCTGAAAGTACCATTTGCCAGGATTTGCTATATGATATCCTAGTCACCTTGAAAATTAATTCCAGGGCATGAAAGAGTCAACAAACTCGTGCTCCCAAGCCTGCATTTGGGCCACTCTTTGGCTGAGTCACCTGCAAAGTTGTTCTAGAGCTGCTTCATAAAAGCTAATAAGAGCCAATTGTTAAATTTTCAGGAATTTTGGGAGCTGGTTGACACCTTATTGTTAGCTTGGGGTAGGAGTATTTACACCACAGGGATTGACTGACACTATAAATAAGGACATTTCTCCTCTTGAAAGTCAGTTGTTTAACATTTACCAGCACATTATCTGTGAAATAATATAGAGCCATCTCTCCAGTGGCTGAATTGCTAAAAAGACACTTTGGCTGCCCTTCTGGTCTCTTCAAGCTCAAAGATAAGAATCAGTCTTCCTGAGTATATTATTTAAAATGATATCCTAAATTTAAATGTTCAGTTTTTAAAAATTAGAATAGAGTATACAGCCTGGGAAAATGGTTTGTTTTCATTTCAAGTTGGCTCAAGAAGTTTCTGAAAATTAATGTATGATAAATTGTCTTATAAAGTTAAAATGCCTTTCAAAGTTTTATGGGGCCACTTCGAAAACTGGGGAAGTCAGCCAGTAAACTGTATGTCTATAAAGAGAGAAAGAAATTTATCTTAAAAATAGTTAAGGCCCAGCTGGAGGAATTGGTCTCTATTTCAATGGAAAGGGAGACTGCAATCACTAGCTAATCTCAAGATCTCTTTTTCCCTGAAATAATGGCTGCCCATTGGCTCTGTTATTTTTGGCCAAGTCTTCTACTAAAACAAAAATTTTGCAACTGCAATGACCTAACTTGGGAAACAATTTTATAACATTTTCTTGGGACCACAAAACATTTGTTTTACTTTTTCTGAAGACCAGCAAAGGGACTAGGAAGAGAGCATAACATTTTGCCTCACAACAAAGAAAAAACTTGATAAGGTTGGAAACTGGAAGAATATTTCAGTTCAATGAAGGGTCATCCACAGCCCATGAAATGTTGCCTTCAAAACCAATAGTGGACATGCCTCACCCAACATCCATCACAACCAGCTAAAATCCTGGATCCATTCAGCTGCTTATGGGAATAAGTGATGGCCTTTAGGCAGTGAGTTTTGACAAAAACAATGGGAACAGTGGTCAGCTGCAAAAACAGACTTACATTTTAGAACAGCCAAAAGAAAACATCTTGACATGGTTGGAAAAAAAGAAAGGCTTCTTGCAGTGACTCAAGTTTCAGTTGGATGAGGGCAGAGAATCCAAGAGATGCAGAGAATCCAAGTTAGGCAACATTATTAGTGCTGATAGACTACAAAACAATAAATCAGCTCAACCATTAGCAAAATGCCCTCATAAAGCCCATTAAATATGTACCACTGAAGATATTTGAAATAATGTGGTACACTGTGTCATAGGACATACCACAATTAAAACCATGGACACAAGTTAAATAATCTAGGTTTAAATCCTTAATGACCCATTAGCTATGTGATCTCTCTAAGCCTCACATATTTATTTCATCTGTAAACTAGAGGTGATAGTTGTGTCCAAAAGACTTGTTGTGAGTTAAATGATCCACTTAGAATGGTGTGTGGCACATAGTAAGTGCTTAATAAATATTAGCCATTGTTTTTTGCATGTAGCTTGACTTACTTGTCTTAGTTTGGAGCCCCCCAAGAGCAGATGCTGAGGCAAGGATTTGAGTACAAGGAGAGTATTCTGGGAGAGTATTCTGGGACACCAGTAGACAAATGGGGAAGCGAGGCCAGAAGGAGAAGGCAGCCAACGTTGGGGCACTATCACTGTGGGTGACTGGAGCTCACTGCTTTTCAGGACTCTAGGAGACAGCAGGACATACCACAGAGATATCTTGCCCAAGGGGTGAGAAAGTTGGGTACTTATCCACAACTCCCTGCCCATCTTTGACTGAGGGCTGCTCCTGAGGGCACTGACACTCTAGGACATGGGACAGAAAATAGTAAGTAGTTCAGATGAGGCAGCCTTCAACATTAGAAATGCTAAGGGGATACGAGAAGGCCAGCAACAGCTGCTAGAACCCTACATCATTTTCAGATCACTAAATGAACTGAAGTTTCCTCTATATATTTGCTTTAATGGGTCAACCCTCTAGTGACAATAATTCTACAAAACAAAAAACTGCATTCATTCTATGCTAGTTTTAATGAATGTAGTAAGGCAAGAAATAAATTATGAACTTTAAAAAGTGTGTACAACCCTGGTTTGTGTACAACCCTGGTTTGTTTGGAGCATCATCCTGTAAACCAAAATTTCGCGGGTTCAGTTCCTGGTCAGGGCACCTGCCTAGGTTGTGGGTTCAGTCCCAGTTGGGGTGTGTACAAGACGCAGCCAGTTGATGTTTCTGACCCTCCCTCACTCTCTCCCTCCTTTTCCCCCTCTCTAAAATCAGTAAGAATGCCTGCAGGTAAGGATAAAAAAAAAATGTGTGCATAAGTTCCCATCAGATCAACACAGCGTTGGGAATAATGTATGGAATTTAAACCCTAATTCTGCTTTCAATTACTCCTCTCTTCTTCATTAACCATTGCCTGAAGTGAGGGAGGCACCTAATACTTTTCACTGTGCTACGGAATAGGCAAGCCTGCATGAAAAAGGAAAGCATACTCCTTTTTTCCCCAAATCACCAAGCTTTAAGCAGCTCAAGTTTTTAGGACAAATAACATATCAAGGCTTTCCTATGCATCCAGACAAATGTTCAAATACTAAACATTAATTAATACCTATAAACTCCATTCCTAAATTGAGAAATGTATCTATTATATAATCTGATCATTTGTGTATTTTTAAAGTGAAAAGAGGAAAGTCCGTGTATGTGACCAACATTTCTAAGATAAATATGATCATTTACCACATAATGATGTTTAAGTCAGTGATGGACAGTACATATGAAGGTGGTCCCATAAGATTATAATGGAGCTGAAAAATTCCTATTGTCTAGTGATATCATAGCCATCATAATGTCAGAGTGCAATGCATTACTCATGTGTTGGTGGTAATGATGATGTAAACAAACCTGCCAGTCATCTAAAAGTATAGAACATACAATAATGTACAGTACATAATACTTGATAATGATAACAAAAATCTGTTACTGGCCTATGTAGTTACTAGACAAGACCTTTTTATCATTATTTTAGAGTGTACTCTTTCTACTTATAAAAACGTTTTCTATAAAATAGTATGCTGTGTTATACTGGCAGAAGCTTTGTACATCTTACATTTACCTGTTTTCTTCATTGCATTATTTTCTGTTGTGCTTGATATAATGTCATGTTGTTTTGTACAGTAACATGCTGTACAGGCTTGTAGCCTGTGAGAAGTAGGCGATATCATTTAGCCTATGTGTGTAGTAGGTTTTACCATCTAGGTTTGTGTAACTGCACTCTATGATGTTTGCACAACAAATATTGCCTAACTATGTATTTCTCAGAACATATCCCCATCGTTAAGAGACCTATGACTATAACAGCCTCAGAGTTAAAGATTGACAGATTTGCCTATACGAAATATAAACTTTTTTGGACTACCAAAAAAAAAATCCCTAAACAATGTTACAGCTTAGTAAAAAATCTGGGGGAAAGTTTACATAGTAGATAAAAGATGTACTGTATAAAGAAAAATTATAAATCAATTGAAAAAAAATCCAAGCCCTGGCTGGGTTGCTTAGTAGTTGGAGGGTCATCCCATGCTCCAAAATACTGTGGGTTCTATTTTTGATCAGGGCACATACCTAGGTTGAAGGTTCAATCCCTGGTCAGGGCACATATGGGAGGCAACCAATCTAAGTTTCTCTCTCATATCGATCTTTCTATTTCTCCCTCCCCCTTCCTCTCTCTCTCTCTCTCTCTAAAGTCAATTAAAAAGACATATCCATGGGTGAGGGTTAAAATAAAAAAAATCCAATACAAAAGTGGACAAAGAACAGAAGCAGTTGAGAATTTAATGTTACAAAGTCTGACCATTTGAGATATTTTCAAATGAAAAGAAAAATAGCCATATACAAGTGGTCCAAGTTTCTAAAGCAAATAATTACGTTAGAGTTGATATGAACTGTGAAAGTTTAAAGAAGAAGGCATGTGGTCAAAAAAAGTGAAAGGATATTCAACCTCACTATTCATCAAAATACTGTGAATATATAATGAAAAGGTAGTACCTCTCCGCAAATTGGTGAAAATGAAAAAGACCATAAATACCTACCTATGTTGATATAGGTCCAGGGACACAGACATCCATATACTATTCTTAGAAATATATATTGATGTAACATTTCAAGAAAGCAAACTAACAATATGTTTCATATTTCCTTAAATATCTCATGAAGTTTGTCATAGCAATTCTTGTAGGAATTTAGCCTACAGAAATAACTCGACAAATGCTGAACCTTCCATGTTCTCAATGGATGCTGTATCAGTCAGGATTTTCCAGAGAAACAGAACCAATGTACACACACATATATGGGGCAGGGTGCGGGGAGTGGCTGGCAAGTCTGAAATCCGTAGAGTAGGATAGCAGAACAGCAATTCAGGTAAGAGTTAATATTGCAGTCTTGAGTCCAAAAACTGCCTTTTGACCCAGCAATTCCACTGCTGGGATTATATCCTAAAAATCCAGAAACACCAATTCAAAAGAACCTATGTACCCCAGTGTTCATAGCAGCACAATTTACAATAGCCAAGTGTTGGAAGCAACCTAAGTGTTCATCAGCAAATGAGTGGATCAAAAAACTATGGTACATTTACACAATGGAATACTGAGCCGCAGAAAGAAGGGAGCTCCTATCCTTTGCAATAGCATGGATAGAACTGGAGAGCATTATGCTAAGTGAAATAAGCCAGGGAGTAAAAGAAAAATACCGTATGATTTTACTTACAAATGGAAACTAATAAACAGACCAAACAAGCAAGCCAAATCTACACAGAGACATTGAAGTAAAGGACAAACTGACGCTAACCAGAGGAGAGGGGGAGGAGGTAACAGTGGGCAACAGGGGAAGGTTAATCAAGGAACATGTATAAAGGACTCATAGACAAAGCCAAAAGGGGGTGAGATCGACGGAGGGAGGTAGGGATGGGAGGAGAGAGGGTAGTGGTAGGGGGAAAATAGACAAAACTGCACTTGAACAACAATAAAAAAAATCACAGAGCAGGCCAGTAGGCTGGCATTTTAGGCAGGATTTCTAATGTTGCAGTCTTGAGGTGCATTCCATCTTCTCCAGAAAACTCAAACTTTGCGGCTTCAGGCCTTCAATTGATTGAATGAGGCCCGTCCTCATTATGGAGGGTAATCTGCTTTACTTAAAGTTAACTGATTATAAATGTTAATTACATCTACAAAATATCTCCATATAGGCATCTTTCTAGTGTTTGACTAAGCACTGGGCACCACAGTCCAGCCAAACTGACATGTAAAATTTACTACCACAGGTGGTCTTGCCTGCTACTTCACAAAGAAAATAGGAGTCATTAAAAAGATGCTCTCTCAGCCAAGCAGGTAGCATTGTTCCCTCTTTAACCCCTCCCTCACATACAGTGCTACAACACAGCGGGGTGAGTTGCCCAGCCCTGGAGAATATCTAAGGCTTTGCCCCTTACAAATGTAACAGGTGCGCCAAGACAAAGAAATATGGCTCAAATGAAAGAGCAGATCAAAACTCCAGAAAAAGAACTAAGCTAAGAGGAGATAGACAACCTATCAAATGCAGAGTTTAAAACCCTGGTAATCAGGATGCTCACAGAAATGATTGAGTACAGATTCAAAATAAAGGAAGAAATGAGGGTGATAAAAAGTGAAATAAAGAAAAACATACTGAGAACCAACAGTGAAGGGAAGAAAACTGGGACTCAAACTGATTTGGAACAGAAGGAAGAAATAAACATTCAACCAGAACAGAATGAAGAAACAAGAATTCAAAAAAAGAGGGGAGGCTTAGGAACCTCTGGGACAACTTTAAATGCTCCAACATCCAAATCATAGGAGTGTCAGAAGGAGAAGAGGAAGAACAAGAAATTGAAAACTTATTTGAAAAAATAATGAAGGAAAACTTCCTCAATATGGCTAAGAAAATAGACTTCCAGGAAGTCTCAAAGAAAATGGACGCAAGGAAGAACACTCCAAGACACATCATAATTAAATTATCCAAGATTAAAGATAAGGAGAGAATCTTAAAAACAGCAAGAGAAAAGGAGAGAGTTACCTACAAAGGACTTCCCATAAGACTATCAGCTGATTTCTCAAAAGAAACCTTGCAGGTAAGAAGGTGTTGGAAAGAAGTATTCAAAGTCATGAAAGCCAAGGACCTACATCCAAGATTACTCTACCCAGCAAAGCTATCATTTAGAATGGAAGGGCAGATAAAGCGCTTCCCAGATAAGGTCAAGTTAAAGGAATTCATCATCACCAAGTCCTTATTATATGAAATGTTAAAAGGACTTATCTAAGAAAAAGAAGATCAAAACTATGAACAGTAAAATGACAACAAACTCACAGCTATCAACAACTGAACCTAAAAAACAAAAACAAAAACAAACTAAGCAAACAACTAGAAAGGAACAGAATCACAGAAATGAAGATCACTTGGAGGGTTATCAGTTGGGAGGGGGAAGGGGGAGAATGGGGGAAAAGGTGCAGGGAATAAGAAGCATAAATGGAAGGTACAAAATACATAGAAGGAGGTTAGGAACAGTATAGGAAATAGAGAAGCCAAAGGAGTTATATGTATGACCCATGGACATGAACTAAGCGGGGGGATGCTAGAGGGAGGGAGGAAGGGTGCAGAGCGGAGGGCGATAAAGGGGAGAAAAGAAATGGGACAACTGTAATAGCATAATCAATAAAATATACTTTAAAAAAAGGTGCTCTCTCAACTTCCACCGATTATATTCTCAGTTCAGCATCCCATCTGCCTTCCTGGGGACCTCTCATCAACATTTGAGTTTACTGACCACATCCTCCTTGAAGCACTCTTTCTTATCTCCATGATTTCACTTGCTTCTGGAGGTTCTCCCATTTTTTGTCCTTTTCAACATCATGTCGTTGAATTATTGGGTTCCCGGGGGAATTCTGTTCCAATTCTCTCTTCACCCTCACAATAGTTAACCTTTCTGGGCTACTGATTGGTATCACCTAGGACTGCATTCAGATGCACACAATAGGCACCTAACAACAATAGCTTAACCCAATAAGATTTATTTTTTTGTCTTATAACATGGAGTCTAGAGGCAGGCAGTTCAGGGTTGGTACAGAGGGCTCATACAACCCAGATTTATTCATACTCTTCACAGTGCTGTCCTTAGTATGTAGCTTTGGTGCCCTGTTCACAAGATGGTTGCTGCCCTCCAGGTATCATGTCTATACCCACAGTGTCTTCCCTCCAACTCTTGGAATCTGATTCACTTATTTATGTAACAAATATTTATTGTGAACCTGCCATATGCCAATACTCTTCTTGATACTTGGAATACAGAAGTGGAAAAAAAAGATAGAAATCACTGTTCTTGTACAGTTATATTCAAATGGGGCAAATAAAAGCAAAAATTATAAACAGGTGAAAAATATACTATGATAGATGGTGATCAGTGCTATGGAGAAAAATAAAACAGAGGAGGGAACTGAAAGGATAGCGGCGTGTGTGGTAATTTCAGACAAGGTAGTCAGGGACAGCCTCACTAAGAAGGTAGTATCTGAGTAGAGAATCGAGGGAAGTGATGGACAAGCCATTTGGATGCCTAAAGGAACAGCACTCTAAACATGAGGAACAGTGAGTGTAATGGGGTATTCCTGGTTTGTTCAAGGAAGAGAGGGGAGGTTGCCTCAGTGAGAGCAGAGAAAGTGAGGATGGAGTGGAGGGTTGAGGGTCAGAAAGGATAAACAAGGAGCCTGATATTAAAGGGTTTCTACAAAATCCTCCATAACGATTTGGCTTTACTATGAGAGTGAAGGGAAGCCATTGAGAGTGATGACAAATAAGTTGCATAATCTGAATTACAATTTAATAGGGTCACTTGGATGGCTGAGTTAAGAATGACAGAGCCCTGGTTGGGTGGCTCAGTTGGTTGGAGCATTGTCCTGTACATCAAAAAGATTGCAGGTTTGAACCTTGGGAGGCAGCCAATCGATGTTTCTCTCTCACGTCGAGGTCTCTCTCTCTTCCCCTTCCTCTCTCTCTAAAATCAATAAAACATATTCTTAGGTGAAGATAGAAGAAGAAGGAGGAGGAGGGAGCTAGGGGAGAAGGAGGAGGAGGAGAAGAGGATGGAGAAGAGGAAGAAGAAGAAGAACAACAACAACAACAACAACAAAAGCAAAGAAACCAGTTATAAGGCTATTGTAATTATCCAGTTTAACGTGATAGTGAGTTGGATTGAGTGGTAGCAATGGAGGTTTTGAGAAGTGGGAGAATTCTGGATATATTATGAAGGTAAAGCCAACAGGATTTACTGATGGGGGTATGAGAGAAAGAGGAGAGTCAAGGATATAGCCAAAGATTTTGGCCTGAGTAACTGGAAGAATGAACTTGCCATTTACAAGACGGAGGATTGTACAGCAGATTTAGGGAGCATCTCAGGGTTCTGTTTTAATCATGCTAAGTTGAGACATTGCTCAAACATCCCAGGGCAAATGTTGAATAGATAGTTGCTTTTCTAAGTCTAGAGCTCTGGGGAGAGGCTAAGGAAGGAGATGTGAATTTAGGAACCATCAGCAGAGAGCTGATGTTTAAAGTCCTGGAACTAAATAAGAATACCAAGGAAGCAAGGGTAAACAGAAAAGAAGTCTAAGAACTGAGTATGGGGGCACTGTAGGGATTAGAGATCAGGAGATATAAGGAAGAGCCTGCAAAAGAGACTGAAAAGAAATAGCCAGGTGGAAAATCAGGAGAGTGTAGGATTCTGGAACCAAGCAGGTGAAGTGTTTCAAGGAAAAGGTAAGATGTGATTCACTGTTGAGTGACATGAAGACTAAGAATTGACCACCAGATTTAGCAATATGAGGCTGTCTGGTCACCACAGTAAGACCAGTTTCAGGAAAGTAGTGGGGATGAAATTGAGAGGACAATATGCTCAACTCAACAAGGAGAACTAACACTTAGAAAATAAAGTCAATAAACAAAACAATCCCTCAAAAGAAGAAGAATTACTTCAATCAGCAACTTCTGCAGATAGTGTTTATCTTCTACATGCCAAGTGATATTCTAGGAACTGGCAATTCAGCAACAAAGAAAACAAAGTCTCCGCTTTCATAGAGCATCACATATTTTATTGAAGGCAAAGAGACAATAAACAACTAAGCAACTAAATAAATGACAGGCACTTAAATTGCTTAAAAAAATACAGACGGAAAAGGGGATAGATTGGTTATGAAGAGGAATTATTTTAGACTGTGATCATCATACCCTCTCAGATTTGAATAGAGATCTCGTATCAGTTAGGATTAGGATCTTTGAAAAGACTGACTTAAAAATTTAAAAAACATATATATTATGATTGTGTCTTAGCTCAGACTGCTAAAACAAAATACCATGGAAAGGGTGGTTTATAAACAACAAAAATTTATTTCTCATAGTTCTGGAGGCCGCATGTCTGAGATTAAGATGCCAGCATGGTTGAGTTCTGGTGAGGGCCCTCTTTCAGGCTGCAAACTGCCTACTTTCCATTGTATCCTCACATGGCAGAAAGAGGGCTAGAATGCTCTACGAAGTTTCTTTTATAAAGGCTCTAATCCAATCCATAAAGGCTCTACTCTCATGACCTAATTACCTCCCAAGGATCCCATCTCCTAATGCCACAGCATTGGGAGCTAGGGTTTCAACATATGAATTGGGCGAGGGGAGTTGATAAACAAACATTCAGTAGCAGATGGCAAGTCTGATCAAAAGTAGAAGAGTCACAATTAATTATAATTCATATGAAAACGATAAGAAAACCACAGTTACTTGTGACATTGTTTTAGTATAAAGGAATAAGGAATATAATATGCAGCATTGTATCCCCCCAAATGAAAATCTACATAAAATATATAATTTTCTTAAAAAAAGACAAAGAACTAAAATTGACTGAAGAAACAGAAAATGTGAGAGGAACTACAATCACAGATAAAACCATAAAAATCGGCTTAAAGTTTAACTTTGAGTTATGTTTCACATCAGATCTAAGGACCTTCTGGTCTCACAGGCCAATAGTATCAAATTTTTAAAGACTAGGTTAAGTCCTACTTAATACCACATATTCAGAGCAAAGTCAAAGACAAAAATAGTCCCAAGTTATTCTCTACTGGCCCAAGATATCATAAACATAAATCAAAATAAAACATAAGCCTATCTCACTTGTGAAAATAGGTGTAAAGGTCCTAAATGGCTAATAAACCAAATCTAATAGTAGGTCAAAAAAACAAACATCATGGTCAAGTAGAATCTATCATAGAATGCAAGGATGGTTTGACATTTTAAAATCCACTTATAGAATTACTACATAACAGATTAAAGGGGAAAATGCTTATGGTACCTCCAAAAATATTTCATAAAACTGAACACCCACAACTGATAAAAACTCTTAGTAAACTATTACAAGAAACTTCTTTGTTAAATGCAAAGACTGTAAGAATGCAAACAGTACAAGAGATGGTGGAATATTAGAAGCTTTCCAATAAGGTCAGGAACAAGGCAAGGGTTCTTGCTATCATTGTAACAGTCAGCATTATGTTCTCAAATCTAACCCATGCAAAGGCAAAAATTAGAATTTGGCTTTAAGAATTAGAAACAAAAAAACCAGAACTGTCATTATGGTATGTATGGTTTACATAATATTTCTAAACATCTAAGAAAATTAAGTAGAAAAGTATTAGAATTAATGAGGGTTCAGTTTGGTGGTTGGCTATAACACTAGTCTGCAAAAATCAGCTCCTTACCTTTACTTCAGCAATAATTAAATACAAAATATAAATAATGAAAACCATAAAATACCTTAAAAATCCAATTAAGCCACACATTAACTATACATGGAGAGAAGTGTAAAGCCTTACTGAGTGGTATAAAAGAAATAAACAATTATAGAAACGTGCTATGTTCATAAGGGGGAAAAATCAGTACTGTAAAGAAATGGAATCTTCACAAACTAATAAAAAAACAATGCAATCCCAATCAAATGCCATCACAAATTTTTGTAGAACTTTACAAGCTGATTCTAAAATTCATAGGAAAGAGAAAGTATATAAGGAAAACTAAGGATAATTTTTAAAAGAATAATAATAAATGCCTATTAAAAATTAAAATATATGTGGCATCTGTATAACAATGAACGAACTGGTGGAAAAAATAAAGCAAGCAATAGATCTCTGTGAACCTATTTCTGCATGGGAATTCTATTTTACTGAAAATTCTATTATTTTCTGTGGGAAGGGAATATATGGTTTAAATCATAGTTCATGTCAATGGGGAAAAAAATAAACTACTTGAACAAATTGTTTTGGAAAAAGTAGATATACATTTGGAAAAAATAAAATTAGATACCTCACAACATATAACACTAAATCCAAATGAAATCTTGGTGGTACAGAGGCCTACTTAAGCAAAATTAAAAATGCAATAACCACCAAAAAAGGAATGACAAATTTACTTATTAAAACATCATCACTTAACATGTTTAATGTTATTAAAATATATGTTAAATGACACTATAAGCAAAGGTAAAAGATGAGAAACAACTAGGAGATATATCTTTTTCACATGAACAAAACATGTTCTGGATCAATAACCAGAACATGATAAAACTTCTAAAATCAGAAAGAAATAAACAAAAGAAAAAATTCAACAATACATGAATATATAGTTCACAGAAATATAAAAATGCCAATAAACATGTGAAAATATGCTCAACATCACTAGTAATCAGGAAATTGCAAATACAAGCAATGAGATACATTTTTCATTCATCAGACTGGCAAAATTTACAAAGGTTGGTATCCAGAATTGATTAGGATGTAGTGCTCTTCCATACATGGTTGGTAAGAAAATAAACAGATAAAGCTTTTTATTATTTTTATTTTTTTAAAAAAGATTTTATTTATTTTATTTTTAGACAGAGGGGAAGGGAGGGAGAAAGTGAGGGAGAGAAACATCAATGTGTGGTTGCCTCTCATGTGCCTCCTACTGGGGATCTGGCCCGCAACCCAGGGCATGTGCCCTGACTGGGGAATCAAACCAGTGACGCTTTGGTTCGCAGATTAATGCTCAATCCAAGATAAAGCTTTTTAGAACAGCAATTTGTTTTAGGTTTCAAAAATTAAATGTGTATATTCTTTAACCCCGAAGTTCCACTTTTTAATTATCTATATTAGATCTGAACTTACACATATGCACAAAGAGGCATGTACAAGGATGTTAACTACATACTTATTTGTCATTGGAAGCTACTTAAATATATCTCAGAAAGATAAAAAACTTTTGTGTTTTCATATTATGGAACACTATGTAACAGAGCTAAGAATAGAATGGATCTCTAAATACAGCCACAGAAAGATGACCAAGACATACTGCTGAGTGAAGAAAGCAAGTTGATGAGGGTCTATGAAACTATTTGTTTTTTTAAAAAATCACAGAAATACAAAACGGTATTATTCAATCAATCAATCGTGTGTGTGTGTGTGTGTGTGTGTGTGTGGTGTGTGTGTAAATATATAGAACTCAAGAAGGACACCTTCCAAACCAAAGATAGGGTTCAATTTGGTGAGGAGCAAAGAATTGTAGGGGAGTAAAGGTGAAGTTTTCTATATGGCTTTCTATTAAGAAGGTATTGATAGATATTTTGTATAATTAAAAAAATGTTTAAATCACCTTTTTAATTATTGGATAAAATGGTAATGGGACAATGAATTGGAAACATTTTTCTTTCTTATATATTTTCAGGATTTTTTTCTCCCAATAAACCTGTATTTTTTAATAACCAGGAAGAATGCAACAAAGAAATTTTCATTCTGTAATTATTTTTAATACTCCTTGGCTCACCAGCAGAATGACCCAGGGCCCATCTGTGTCATGGCTCAGGGCCCAGGGGCTCCCTCTCTCTTGGCAGACAGTGAGCTGTTCTTACAGGAGCCATCCACACAACTGCTGCCTCTGTGGCTGCCAGTATCGCCTTGGCTACCTGCAGAGACACTCCTGCCACGGCCTCTCAGGTGGAAAGAGCTCCCTCCCCATCAGGTTGAACCACTTATTAATATAAGATGAGCAAAGAAGTAAAGGGAGGAAAAAATACAGAGGACCAGTCCTTCTAAAGAATTCCTGTTTCCTTAGTACCACCCCCATACCCCATGGCGCATCTCTCTGATTAATTTGGCTCTCACAGTGTCTCTCTCTGAAGAAACTTGAGATAAGTTCGAAGGGCAGATGGATGCAGCGTCCTGCTGTATATCCTTTCCCACCCGCACTGGTGTTCCAGACCATGCCAAAGTGTCATGTGACATTTTGTTTATAGTGTCATTTAGCATAAAGATTAAAATATTTTAATCTTTACCCTCATTAATTTTTATGATTGGTAAAGCATTTTCATTATATTAGCCAAAAAAAGTCTGGACTAAATAAAGTATTAACCAAAGGAAGTGCACCTCATCTCTCTCCTATCTCATGGTGGATTCTCTACAAGAACTTATGGGATGACCTTAGCTGTTTCTCTGTCTCCAACCTCCCCTATAGCACATTCCATAGTTTTAGCCCTGAGAGGTTAAATCTATTCCGACATGGCCTCCTCTTTCTCAAGGGACGTCCATATGCCCATGACTGGTTGTAGAAGGGTCACTGTCAAGACTTGGTAGACTTCAGGAAACACATTTTCAGATATGGTGCCTCCTCCTGGGTCCCTGGCTTGGGACCCATACACGCTTATCAGTTCCCTTTAGCCACTGTACAGGAGTGGGCAAAAGTAGGTTAATAATAAGTACAATAATTAATGAATAAATAATAATATAAGAATAAATTGTTTCATGTACTCACGATTGGAAACCTTTTGCCCACCCCTGTATTTGAAACATAGAATTGTGGCATGAGTCTTTTCTTACATTATTAATCTCCATCATGTATATATCATGACTCTATACTGAAGAGTTTGTTGTGTTTTGGGATAGCTAAATCTAAAGAATACTAATAAGTAATGTTCTTCTTGTTAATAAAGTAACAACAGTTATACAGGATAAACCAGCTAAAAGGCAGATTCAAGCTACTCATTACTTTTTTTTGGTAAGTTGTTACACTAGCCTTTTCCCTGGGTATAAATATTAGTATATTATATTTTCTTTAGACAACAAAATCAGCTGATGGCAAGTTAAGGTAACCTGACCTTGTTTCATAAGAAATAAAACCTCTACTCAGAAGTCCAACCATTACTTATGGCTCAAACTTTCTAAGTGTTTTCTGAAACAAAGTGGTAATCTGGATTCCTCACATCTCTTCAGCATGTTTAGTTTCTTCTACACAGAGATGTGAAGGGATTTTTACTCAGGAAGGAAAACATTTACTTTCCTTTTTTCTTCAGAGGGGAAAATATTTTAATCTTTACCCTCATTAATTTTTATGGTTGGTAAAGTATTTTCATTATATTAGCCCAAAAAAGTCTGGACCAAATAAAGTATAAAACCAAAGGCATTTGAGATGACTTCCTGGCCAGGAAGATACTGCATCCATCTCAGGAGTTTCTGACTTCAGGAAAAACAAATGAAATCTGGGTTGGCCAGGAAGGGCACCTAACAGAATACAGGCAATGCTTTCTGCTCTTTTTTCTCTAAAAGCTCAGAAGTGGAGCCACTGTTATTTGAATACACGCTCCCTGGTTTTTATAACCACAGAGTCTGGTTTAGTTGAGTGTTTCTCATGTCAGGCTACTGCTGAGCCAATAATTATTTCAGAAATTTCCATGAGTCATAAAATAAATCCAAAATCCGCTGTACCTTGCGTGGGTGTTTCTTGAATCCCACACAGCATTTATTTACTTTCTCTTAGGCTACTTTCTCTTGCATGGAGAATCCTTTTCAAGGTGTTCAGCCTGTTGCCTAAAGCTCCTTTCCTGCCCAGCTGCCCAGGCCCCTCCTGTCACCAGTCAGGGCAAGGCTGCAAAGAAAGGAAGCTGCAGAGGTTTGAGGGAGGAAGTGACTCACTGGCTCAAGGGATGGGAAGGAAGATTTTTCACAGGAGCTAGAATATGAGTGAGCAAGTAACTCCTTCCACTTCCAGAATGGAAAATCTTGTGAAGGGACAGCCTCTTAGTGATGGGACCTGAACTTATTGACTAAAATATTTAAAAAAAAAATTATTGCAGGATATCACGTTTGCCTCTCATTTACATGTAAGAGTGTGTGTGACATTAATGTTATTTTCTCCCTCTGTGCCCATCAGCTCCCTTTCCCCAGATGTGGATGTCTGAGAGAACTCCATTGCTCTACCACCTGGATAATTATACAAAGTTATTGATTTTGCTATAAAAAAAAGTCCCTGTGTCAAGAGCTCAAGGTCTAGGGATTACAAATAAAAATTCAAGGGTCTGCCTTAATATCGCTAGAATGAATACTCCACAAATTGCTAATACTGTGCTAGGTATTGAATGAAGCTTCTGCGTGGTACAGGCATCACATTTTAGAGCTAAAAGTGTTAAATTCATCAATACCTTCAGTTTGCAGGTGAGGATAGGAAGGCTCAGAGAGATGCACTTTCTAGGAGGTCACAGGCAAGTCAGAGCTAGAACTTGTAGCCCTGGCTGGGTAGCTCAGTTGTTTGGAGTGTCATCCTGATACACCAGGGTTGTGGGTTCGATCTTTGGTCAGGGCACATACAAGTATCAAGCAATGAATCTGTCTCTCTCTATCCCCATTCCTCTCTCTAAAATTAATAAATTTTTTAAAAGACTAGAACTTGTAATAATATATCAAATATCTCATTGAAAGACTGGCAAAAGAAATATTGGAGTCTTAAAAGCAAAACAGTTACACTAAAAGGTACTTGAATTTCACATCACAACCATTGTCCTTTGGCTGTTAGTGGTGGAGCTGTCCTTTAACTTGCTCTGAGTCCTTTTGTCACGCAGAGCTGGGATTTTTTTGCCTGACTCATCATTTGACATTCCTTATTCCACCCCTAGATGAAGGGAAAATTACGAAGCAAGCTAGAGCAGCCCCACGAAGCACACAAAATTCACACCTGTATCTATCAACTTAGGTTTAGTGGTCCATGGAGTCTAATTTTTTAGTAGGAATATTTGGTGTTCTTTCCTTCCAAACATCAGTCTGAGTGAGCCCTCTAGCCACCTCTTCCATAATTAAATGAGAAATCATGTCAGTAACAAACACACATACTTCCTTCCTCTTGGGATGCCTCACTCATTAAGATCTGTTAACATCTCCCTGGTATGATCTGCCTCACCAGTTAGGATCCTGAGAATTCTCAGGGGAACCTGGGCTGAGTTTATCTTGACGTTGATCTCTTCTCACTAGTGATCGCCTTGTGGCAGGAGCATGACTTATTTATCTTTGTAGTCCTGGTAGCTAACATGGCCACAGCTGGCACACAGTAGGATCCCAGTAAAGCTGTCAAATCTAACTGAAAATGCTTGAAAGTGGCATCCCATTGTGAATGCAAACGAGATCACTCTTTTGCCTCCAACACAATTTTTTAATTTTTTTCCTAACATTTTTTTTTCATATGAGAAATTCAAGTAGTAATAGATGATGTAGTGATGCAAACATCTTTTAAAAGGCTCTGGCTGCACAGATTCCTGCTTGATTAGCATGTACTACCTTAAAATATAACAAATTCATGCTTTTCTATGTGAAAGATAGTTGAATATTGCCTATTTTCCGTGTTAAACCTGATATAATTGATAATATAGATATAACTGTAAACACATTGCTCATATGAAGATATGTTTTTTATTTAATCCACCCTGATCTCTTTACCATGGTCTACAGGTCCTACCTGATCTGATTACTGTTAAACTTTTCAGCCTCAGCTGGGTCCACCCACCCTAGCCCTCCAGGCTCCAGCTGCACTGTCTTCCTTCGTTCTCCAGCTCACCTAGCTCATTGTCTCTGCAGGGGAGGCTCCCCAACCCTATCTTCCCACCACTGAATCCTTGGCATTTAAATCTCAGCTTAAATTTTACCTCTTTGGAGACTCCTCTGAGCACCAATTTAAATGCGCCCCCAGTTACCCCCTGTCACGTCACCTATTTTTATTGTCATTAATGCACCTATCACTTCCTAGTAGTTTTTTGTTTAGTTGTTTATTGTCTGCCTGTAGCTGAGGGGAATATGAGCTTCAGGACAGCAGGAACTTTTTCTCTTATTCATGCTCTGAACAGATTTGGCACATTGCAGACACAACATAAATGTTGAAATAATGACTTCAATAATTAATTTTAAAATGAAACAGGACTAAAGCTGCAGTTATTTCTTCAAACATTTTCTTCCCTCAGTTTACTAATTTCTATCTGAAATTCCTTTATACAGATACTGGCCCTTTTCTCTCCAACCTCTATGCCTCTTAACTTCTTTTTATTTTTTGCATCTCTATCCTTTCTAGATATCTTCTGAGAATTAATTCCTTGACCTCATCTTGCAAATCTTCATTTTTACATATATACACTGTGTTTTCCAGCCATCCACTGAAGATTTTAGTTCAGGAATATGTTATATTCCCAGTATCTTCAATGTTTCTATAACTGTTCTTGCTTCTGGTTTCCAGTATCTTTCCTTATCTTTACTATTCTCACTTTAATTTCTTGTCTTGCTTCTTCTTCTTGAGTTTATTCAGTTAGCTGTCTTTCAGAATGCTTGAATCCCTCCTATGTCATTCTTACGATTTTCACCTAACTGGACTTGTACAGAAAACCTGGGGAGGAAGTAAAAACTGGTGCCACTCTTGGAGAGCTTGGGAGGAGATAAATGGGGATGCATCAAGCTGAGAAACCTCTGATGTTGCAATCTGTGCTCAACTCACACCTCAATCAGGAGGCCCTTCTAGAGGACTTTCCAGTATCACACCCCCTCTGTTTCAGGATATAATTATTTAGTCCTCAGGGGCAGGGGAGGTGAAAGTAGGGTGAGGGAAATTTGCAGGGTTGGACAGCCCACTTGCATGTTAGTATCCCCTCCCCACACCCCAGCAGGGCTCCAGCACTGCCTTGACATTACCTAGCAGCCTCTGGGGTGGATGCTTTGCTGATTCTGATATTTTCCTGACCTATAGTAGTCATGGGAGAGGCAGAGGTTTGCAGAGCATAATGGGCTGAGAGCTTGCCACTATCAGCCTATTACTGTTTATGACATGCCTTTCTTCTCCTCCATCATCTTCCTCCCATCCTTACCCATCATGTAAAATAGTACTCCTGTTTTTCCTAAAGTTACATCTTTTGAGCTTTAGGAGAAGTCCTCTCATTTTTATGTTAGAATTTGCTGCAAAATGTCTATTCACTTCATTTGTACGCTTCATGATTTTGTTACTGATCACACTCAACCCTCAGGCTTATATACATTCTGAAGAGTTTGAAGTCATTTAGTCAATAATTATAGCAAATACCTCATACCTTTATTGTTCCTTTTTGAATATTTTGTGGCTCTTTTTTCTTTCTCCAGAACTACAGCAACCTGATCAGGACTGTAGAAAGAATGTACTGTGCTTCTCAAAAATGGGAAGACAATATGGGCAGATCCCCAAGATTTACTGTGGAATGAGTGAACAAAAACAAGCTGCAGTCCCACATGCATCGAAGAGGCCATTTGTATTTTTTAAATGATTCACATTATAAGGGTCTGGAAGGCTGCATGCTAAACTTAAAACCACTATGATCTTGACGTGTGTACTGCAGAGGAGGAAAAGTGGGGCTCTTCATTTATCCCTACCCTAAGTTTCTTTTTTAGAACATTTCCCAAAACCCTTCTTGAAATATCCAGTTTAATGGATGGGCATCAGGGTAGCCTATGAACTCCCTGAAATTGTATGCTAAGCTTTGTGAGTAGTAGCAAATGTCTACTTTTCTGAGAGAGGGTCTATAATTTTCACCAGAATCTCAAAAGAAACATTTGGTCCAAGAGGGGTTAATAACCATTGGTCAAGATTGTTGTGACACTTTCTACTCCATTTTCTTATAAGTTAACTCAGAAAGTATCTATTACCTGTAAAACATGCCATATTGTTCAATTTTTAATGTCATAAAACAGCAGTATATGACTTTTATCTTACCATAAGGACCAATAGAGTAATTGTGTTACCATGTAGCTCTGCATCGCCCCCCATGAATATAGTTAAATGTATTTAGCCCTTCCCTAAAATAGATGCCTGGGCCTTAGGGGCTGCCTGAATGTCCAGAATGCACTTTCTACAGCTTCCATTTGCTTTGCTTTGTATTGAAGACCCTGTAGTATGAAGGAAGAACAGGGGTCCCTCATTTCTCTTGTTCAGCATTATCCGTGAGTGATGTTTCATGTGGCCTGACAGTAAAGGTCATGGGCTTGGGAGCAGATCACTTATTCTATTGGGTTCCTAAGGAACAGCTTTTTACCTTACCTTATCCGTACAATGGGATTAATAATATCATCTACCTATGGCAGTCACCACTAGTTATCTCCAAATGTCCATTTCCCTCTTCTTCCTTAGCAAAGGAACCCCAATTTCTTAGCTGAGTACACTTCTGCCCAGAGAACAGACCACATAACCCAGCCTCCCTTGCAGCCATATGACTAAGTTCTAGTCAATGAGATAAAAGTAGAAAACCAGCCTGGTACTTCTTTTTTAAAAAGAAAGGGCAAACTTCCAGTTTCCAGTTTTGCATGGAAGGAGCTTGGAAGTTGTCACTCAGTCCTAACAACAAGTAAAAAGCCGAACAGCCAACTCTTTCATGGATTCAGAGAGGGGAGGACATACATGGCAAACTGCTGCCTCCAAAAGTGGAGACAGGCAAATACAGGGAATTGAGGCTTACTGGAGCAGAGGCTCATAAGCAGAAGCCCCTGTGGCAGGGTAGGAAAACTTGAACCGTAACTGACAAATTGCTTGAGGCTCAATGTGGACAAGCCTGAGAGTTAAATACTCTAGGGACACTCATTCATGGGGGTGTGGGGCTCCCACACCTCTGTGAGGTTTACCTCTGGAAGTTCTACCAGGTTCCCACAGTAAATACAGAGACAAATACCTCTGGCTTCTGGCAGAGGGGAGAGGGGAAAAGAACTATTTAGAAATATACCAGAGCACTCTGTTCTTTTTAACAAGGCCTGCCCTGTGGTAAACTAGTAACCACAGCATAATCTGCTGGGGTATTAGCAGAGTCTAACTGACCTAGGGAAGAGAAATATCTTGCCCAATCTAGCCATCCTGTCCCAGTTATGGGGGGAAAAATACGGAAAAGCACTTGCAAAATTCACAGTCCACAAGCACAGGCTCACTAAAAGACTAAGACCTAATCACAGGATTATAGAAAGCTTCCCCTCCCCGCTACACCCCATTATCACATTACTAAAGGCCTGTTTACTGAAGTTCCTTTACCTAGTATATCATGGCCAGCTATCAAGAAAAAATGAAAAGGCATACTAGAAGGCAAAAATCATAGAAATGAAGAATGCATTTAATGGACTTATTAATAGACCGGACACAGCTAAGGAAAGAACTTTTAAGTTAAAGGATATATCAAGAGAATCCTCAAAATCAAAAAGCAAAGAGAATACTGAAAAAAACAAACAACAGAACAGAATATACAAGGACTGTAGGAGAGTTACAAAAAGTATAACATATGCATAACAGGAAGACCAGAAGAAGAAAAAGAGAAAGGAATAAAAGGAATATTTGAAACAACAGTGACTGAGAATTTCCACAAATTATTGTTAGACAGCAAACAACAAATCTAGGAAGCTCAGAGAACATGAAGCAGCATGAATTTAAAAAACAAATAAATAAAACCCAGAAAACAAAAACAAAACAAAACTACATCTAGGCATATCAGTGTCAAGTTACAGGAAACCAAAGATAAAGAAAAAAATTCTGAAAGAATCTAGAAGGAAAAAAAACACCCTATCTATAGAGGACTAAAGATAAGAATTACATCTGACTACTCCTCAGAAATCATACATTCAAGAAGAATGGAATAAAATATTTTAAATGTTGACAGAAAAACCCCACCAACTTCAAATTCCATACCCAGCAAAATTATCCTTCAAAAGTGAAGGAGAAATAAAGACAAACAAAAATCAAATTTGTTGTCAATGGACCTACCTTGCAAGAAATGGTTTATTTATTTTTATTTTTTTATCCTCATCCAAGAACATGTTTAGAGACACGAAGTGGGAGGAAGAGAGAGAGACAGACAGACAGACAGACAGATATCAATCAGGTGCCTCTCATATGTGCCCCAATCAGGTATTGAACCTGCAATCTAGGTATGTGCCCTGGCTGGGAATTGAACTGGCAAACTTCTGGTGTAATGGACAATGCTCCAACCAACTCAGCCACCCAGCCAGGGAACAACAAATGTTTTTAAAAGTTCTTTAGTTAGGAGAAAAATAATATAGGTGAGAGCTCAGATCTACATAAAGAAAGAACATTGAAGAAATAAGTAAAAGTAAAATAAAAATTTTTATTTTTCTTATTCTTAATTGATCTAACAAATAACAGTTTATTCAAATAATGGAAACAATGTATTTGATTATATATGCTTATGTATATATCTGTGTGTGGGTGTGTGTATACATGCTTAAAGTGAAATAAGTGACAATAATGATACCAGGGACAGGAGGAATGAATTAGTATTATTTTGTTATTAAAAGAAATGGTATAGTGTTACTTGAAAATGAACCTGGATTCCTTGTAAAGATAATTGCAAACTCTAGGGAAACCACTAAAGAAAGTTTAAAAAAAAAAGTAAAATTTATATGCTAAGAAAGGAGAAAAAATGGAATCACATAAAATGCTCAATTAAAACTTCAGAAGGCAGAAAAAGAGTGGATAATAAAAATAGGAAGAAAGTTCAAGGGTAACAAATAGAAAACAGTAGCTAATATTGTAGATATTAATCTAACTACATAACAATCTTGAATGTCAATGGTCTAAATGTATCAATTAAAAGACAAGAGATTTTCAGAGTGAATCAAAAAACATGACCCAAAGGTATTTTGTTTACATGAAATCCATTTTAAATATAAAGACATATATAGATTAAAAGTAAATGGGTGGAATAAAAGCAGCTAACACTAATCAGAAGAAAGCCGGAGTAGCTATGTTAACTTCAGGCAGAGCAGATTTAAGAGTTATTAAAGATAAAAAGGGCATTTTATAATGATAAAGGGGTCAATTCTCCAAGAAGACACAATTCTTAATGTGAATGCACCTAATAACAGTGTTAAACTACATGAAGAAAAAACTGAAAGAACTGCAAGAAGAAACAGATAGTTGGAGGCTTACCATCCCTCTATCAGAAATGGTTAGGTCCAGCGGACAGTAAATCAAAAAAATCAGAAAGCAATCTACAGGATACCACACACCCAGCATAAAACCATTACACAAAACACCGAAAGCAAAATACAACACAAAACATATGCACAAGGTTTATTTCTTTGTAAGGCCATAGACAGCAGTTATAGCAGTGGTTACCTGTGAGGAGGTAACTGAGACTTTGGGAAAGGAGGGCAGAGGTGCTCAAGGAGCTTTCCTTTATTGTATTGTTGAATCATTTATGATGAGAATATATTCACATCTTACTTACATGCTCAATTTATTTTTTTTTAAAAAAGACTATACACATAAGCAAGGGAACAGGTGAATTTGTGGGGAGGCAGAGGAGAAACTAATAAAAAATTTTCTAAACTATATACTGCCTTGCCAAAAAACATTTTCCAGTCTCTTGATTAACATGCATATATAACTCTCTTCAAGCTCCCAATTATATAATGTATTCTCCCCTGCCAATCATAAATGTTTTAAGTAAAAGTGCCTATATGTTCACAGATTAACTGCAACAACATATTAAGTATGTTTCCTAAATGAAAAATGGAATGTACCCATCTCATATTTAAGGAGGGACCTTCTTTTAAAACTTTTTCCTTCTTTGGGATAAGGAGGAATGAAAATATGCAAACTTACGTGTAAATGCAGAAGTTAAAGTTCAATGGGACCTTAAGAAAAATAGAGTTTGATTTTAGGTGACAGTGAACTGATCACAGTGATAGAAGTTTGTCTGATGAATTGTAAAACATCTTCAGATTTTGGTTTACTTTGAACATGTATTAAATACCTACTATATTATCAGGGGCTATGCTAGTCCATATATAAAATGTATCCTACACACCACTTGTCCTCAAAGAACTTAGTCTAACCTGGTGGTGGTGGTAATATATGAAGTCTATCTGGAAAAAGTCCAGCCATTGTTAATATACCAAGAAAAGTTTGCACAACATCAATGTAACCTGGCAGCCAAGGAGAAAGGATTGGAATGTGCATGCCTGAACAATGATGACTTCACCACACTAGTCATGGGGGTGGTAGATGTTATTGAGTGAGCATATGTACTGTGTGGCTGTCGCATTCAAAATGACTGAGCAAGTAGAGCAACAGATCTGCATCAAATTTTGCATTAAGCTTGAACATTCCTCTGTGGAAACCATCAGCATGATTCAGAAGGCCACAGCTATGGGCAATTGGTGATCTGCAGCTTCATCATGAAAACGCTACCATTCATGCATCACGTCTAGTGCAGAGTTTTTTAGTGAAGCGTGAAACTCTGGTTGACTCAGAGTTGACTCTGCCCCTTTGAGCCCAGGTGACTCAGCCCCTTCAAGCCCAGATTTAGCACCCTGTGACTTCTGGCTTTTCCCAAGACTAAAATCACCTTTGAAAATGAAGAGATTTCAGAACTGTCAATGAGATTAGGGAAAACACGATGGGGCAGCTGACAGAGACTGGGAGAACTGTGTGAGGTCCCAAGGTGTCTACTTTGAAGGGGGCTGAGGCATCATTGTCCTATGCACAATGTTTCTTGTATCTCATATCTTCTTCAAGAAATGTCTCTATTTTTCATATTACATAGCTGGCTACCTTCTGGACAGACCTTGTATAAACAGTTATAGAGTTATACTAGCAATGGGGAAAGCTATAAGGTCTTGCAACTCAAGCTGCAGACCAGCAGTACTTGAGTTACCTAGGGTCAACTGAGATCCCAGCCGTAACCCCCCGAATATGCATTTTAACAAGATCTTCAGGTGACCAGGATGCTTATCAAGATTTGAGAAGTAATGAACTGTGAGGTAACAGAAGGAGCACTACTGGTCCCTTGGGAAGTGGTCAGAGGTCTACTGACTATAGGGTTATAGAAACATTTCAAGCTGAGAAAGGAGCAGGCTCATGATTATGTCAGTTAGAGTAAGAAGGGTTCTAGAAGAAAAGTAGGCACTTTGGACGTTGTGGAAGACAAGGCAGTTAAGGTAGGCTGAGGGAAGAGGTAAAAATGCCAGGCTGACCTGCTGAGAATTCTGGTGGAAGCCATAGAAAAACTTAAACAGCAATGTGACAGGATCAGATTTTTATGTTTGGACATAACTCTGGTGGCAGGGTGGAGGATAAAATGAAGGAGAGGCTGGAGCAGGTAGAGAGTATCCTTAAATAAGGACAATTCAATTTGGAACTAGAGAGGAGGTCTTGAGGACTTAGAAGTAGAGGTGGGTATTGAGTCCCAACCAGAGAGAGAAGCAAAGTGTTCCAGCTACAGTTGGATAAAGGAAGTTTCTTTCTTCTCAAAGTTAGTACCCAACCTGTGGATTAGCATCATCTGGAAACTGTTAGAAATGCAAATTCTTGGGTCCTACCCCAGATATACTGTGTCAGGAACTCTGGTGGATGAGGCACACAAATCTAATTTTGAGTAAGTTCTTTTTAAAGTGAGAACCACTGCTCAGACAGTCAAAAATCTTGTAGCAGATTGTATAGGCTTAGAATTGTCACAACTTGCTTCCTTAAAAACAAAAGAAACAGCCTTGGCTGGTGTGGCTCAGTGGATTGAGCACCAGATTGAGAAGCAAGGGGTCACTGTTCCATTCCCAGTCAGTGCACATGCCTGGGTTGTGGGTGAGGCCCTGGAAGAGGGGCGTGTGAGAGGCAACCACGCTTTGATGTTTCTCTTTCTTCCTCCTTTCCCCTCTTTCTAGAAAAATAAATAAATATAAATCTTTTTTAAAAAGAAAAGAAAAAGAAGGTGATGAGTACAGTCAAACCTCTGTTCTCACTTAATTCATTCAGTTTGCAATTGAAGAGGTAGAAAAAGAGGGAAGGGAGGACATTCCTACTCCACTAATCAAGGAAATGCTTGGGAAATGGGAAGAAATGCAAAGTTTTATTGAGAAATATCAACCTAATAAAGAAGTAGCAAACTCTGCAATAAACTTGTTCAGTGACAAAGCAGTGGTTCACTTCAGGCAAGTGTTAAAACACAGGCAAAAACAAACATCATTGAATAGGTTTTTAGTGAGACAGAGTCAAGTGAGCCTAAAGCAAGACCTAGTAGAACAAACTGACAAAAGAGAGAAAAAACCCAGAAGACCAGTTACCTGACGTTTTTATGGAAGGGGACTCCCCTTCCAAACAGTAACATCCCTCCATCCCTCCATCCCTCCTCCCTGTATTCAGTCATCAATAGCTCTCAACATTAAAGGTAAGTTCTAGTGTGTACAAAAATTTTCATTTTTTACTGTACATTTCATTTTTGTTAAATTTTCATATACATTTAAATTTTCATTTACCTTGTTTTAAAGTGTTAATCTATAGATTTAATAATATATTAGCCATATTTTGTATATTAGAAAGATTAAAACAGGCAATTACCTGGAGGAGTGCAACAAATTAACTCAATTTACATTATTTTTAATGGGGAAAATGATTCAGTTTTCAAACTAATTGCTTCTCCAACAGCCTTCTGGAACAAATTAAGTTAGAGGACTGAGGTTCCACAGCTACATTGTGTCATGTACAATCTAGATTTCAGATAGTGCCCAAAACAAAAAAAGAAAACACTGACCCTCCTGTCCAAAAACTTTACATTTGGAGAATTAAAATAGTTTTGGTAGCAGTCATAATATTCTCAGTAGCTTAATTAAATAAAACCTAAAATAAAATTAAGCAGGGATCCAAGATGGTGGCAAATTAGGTGGGAGCTACACTAACTTCCTCCCAGGACATACTGGAATTGCAACTATAGAAAAATCATCCTGAATAACCAAATGAACACTAGCTGGACAAAATCCTTATAACCAAGAACTTACAGAAGAAGCCACATTGAGACTGATAGGAAGTACAGGAGTGTGAGAGGGCTGGCTGGGCTCCAATGGGTGGCAGCTGAAGATCCGGGGGCATATCTCAGTTGCAGGGGGTTCCCCCTGAGAACTGTGGAGTCTAAACCCCAAGACAGACTCCCCAGCCTATAGCATAAGAACCGGAAAAGGCGCCTACACAATATACGGCTGTGACAAGAAGCAGGGTTTTTGTCTGCCAGGGAAAGACAGCTAGAGACACAGTCACCCTCTTAAAGGACCAACACACAAAATTTCATTTGCAGTCACTTACCATGGGCTCTGGTGAAGAGAGGGCAGAGCAGACTAAAGCTGCATGAGGAGAGTCTGGGGTTGGTGGACTGGGGAGAGAGCTGAAGGGGCAGCTGCCAAGATCATTGTGCTCAGTCATTCCCCCATAAAGATGCAGAAGCCATCTTTCGTGGACAAAGCACTCCTCTCCAGGTAACATCAGCTGGGGGATGCAAAAGCCCCAGCCTCAGGAACCCCTCTTGTTCTACCGTGTGGAACTTAAGCCCTCCTGAGATGGACGGCCAGAGGCTCTTTCAGTGACAAGGACTAACAGGCAGCCTGCAGGCAGAGGCTGACTCTGGATGCTTTGAGACTTTTGTTGATACATCCAGTGGAGGTAAAAGCTGGTTTTGGTGCACAGCTTGGTCCTTTCCACAAGCATCCAGCCCAGCAGAGGGAACCTGTGGATCACTGATAGCTCCAAATATGTTGCCCACAGAGAGTCAGGGCAATGAATGATATAGGTCTGCACTAGAGTCTTTGCAAGTCTACCTAATACAAAGAAACAAACACGAAGAGGCAGCCAAAATGGGAAGAAAGAGAAACAGACCCCAAATGAAAGAACAAGAGAATGTTCCAGAAGAGCTAATAAAATGGAGCCACACAATTTATCAGATATAGAGTTAAAAGTAATATGATAAAGGTGCTCAACAGCATTGAAAAGGACATATAGATCATAAAAAAAGATTGAGAGCAATTTAAATTGTAATACCTGAAATAAGTAATGCACTGGAAAGAATAAACAGTAGGTTAGATGAAGCAGAGGATCAAATCAGCAATTTGGCAGACAAGGTAGAAAAAAAACACCCAAGCAGAGCAGCAAAAAGAGAAAAGAATGTTAAAAAATGAGGACAGTATAGGGACCATTGGGACAACATAAAGTGTAACAACATCCACATCATAGGGGTACCAGAAGGTAAAGCTAGAGCACAAGGTATAGAGAACCAATTAGAAAAAATAATGATCAAAAACTTCCCTAACCTGGTAAAGGAAAAAGACACACAAGTCCAGGAAGAGCAGAGATTCCCAAACAAGATGGACCCAAAGAGGCCCACAGCAATACATACCATAATTAAAATGGCAAAGCTTAAAGACAAGAAGCACAAAGAGAAAGACAGTTAGTTACCTATAAGGGAGCTTCCAAACGACTGTCATCTGCTTTCTCACAGAAACATTTCAGGCCAGAAGGGATTGGCAAAAATACTAAAAGTGATGAAAAGCAACGACCTACAGCTAATGCTACTTCACCCAGGAAGGCTATCATTTAAAACTGGAGGAGAAAGACAGAGCTTCCCAGACAAGAAAAAGCTACAGGAGTTTGTTAACATCAAACCAGTATGGCAACAAATGTTAAAGGGCTTGCTTGAAGAGGAAGAAGAAAACAGAGGAACGTAGTTAAAAAATAAAATGGCAATCAATATGTATCTATAAATAATCTCTTAAAAGTAAATGGCTTAATCAGGGGTGTCCTACCTTTTGGCCTCTCTCTGCCACACTGGAAGAAGAGTTGTTTTGGGCCATACATTAAATACATTGTGATGCAAAATCACAAAAAAAATCTCATAATGTTTTAAGTAAATTTACAATTTTGTGTTGGGCTACATTCACAGCCATCCTGGGCTGCATGAGACCCTCAGGCTGCAGGTTGGATACCCCTGCTCAAATGACCCAATCAAAGGACATAGGGTAGCTGAATGAATAAGAAAACAAGACACATATATATGCTGTCTCCAAGAGACTCACCTCAGAACTAAAAATACACACAGACTAAAAGTAAGGGGATGGAAAAAGATATTTAATGCAAATGTAAAGGAAAAAAAGCTGGGGTACCAATACTTATATCTGACAAAATAGACTTTAAGACCAAGGCTATAGTAAGAGACAAAGAAGGATACTACATAATGATAATGGGAAAAAATCCCAAAGAGGTTATAACCCTAGTAAACATTTATGCGCCCAACATAGAAGCACCTAAATATCTTTATCTTGATGAGCAAAAAGGGAGATACTGACAGAAATACAGTCATAGTAGGAGATTGTAAACCCCACTGACATCAATGGATAGATCTTCCAGACAGAAAATCAACAAGGAGACAGTGGCCTTAAATGACACACTAGATCAAAAAGATTTCATTGATATCCACAAAGCATTTCACCCCAAAGCAGTAGAATACACATACTTTTCAAGTGCACAAGGGATGTTTTCTAGGATACACCACATCTTAGGATGCAAAGCAAGTCTCAATAAATTTAAGAAGACTGAAATTGTATCAAGCATCTTCTCTGACCACAATGCTATGCAACTAGAAATCGATCGCAAGAAGAAAACTGAAAACACACACACACACAGGCATGGAAACTAAATAACAAGTTACAAAACAATGAATGGGTTTACAATGAGATCAAGGGAGAAATCAAACGTTACCTTGAAACGTATGACAATATGAACATAACAACCTAAATTTTATGGGACACAGCAAAAGCAGTCATAAGGGGGAAATTCATAGCATTATAAGCCTACCTCAGAAAATGAGGAAAAAAACTCAAACAATCTAACTTTTACTTAAAGAAACAAAACAAAAAACCACAATAAACGAAGCTCAAAGTGAGTAGAAGGAAGGAAATAATAAAGATCAGAACAGAAATAAACAAAATAGAGGTTCAAAAAACACAATACAAAAGACCAATGAAAATAAAAGCTTGTTCTTTGCATCTATGAACAAGACTGACAACTCTTTAACCAGGCTCATCAAGATAAAAGAAAAAAAGAGTGCTTCCAAATAAATACAATCAGAAATAAAAGAGGAGAAGTAACGACTGATGCCAAAGAAAGGCAATGGATTGTAATAAAATATTACAAACAACTATAAGACAACAAAGTGGATGATCTGGAACAAATGGTTAAATTCCTAAGAACAATCTTGCAAAACTGAGTCAGGAAGAATCACAGAATCTGAATAGACAGATTACAACTGGTGAAATTAAAGCAATAATCAAAAATCACCCAACAAACAAAAGCCCTGGACTGGATGGCTTTACAGGTAAATTTTATCAAACATTCATAGAAGACCTAACATCTCTCCTTCTCAGACTA
Organism: Mormoops blainvillei; assembly: GCA_004026545.1. Lineage (NCBI taxonomy): Eukaryota > Metazoa > Chordata > Mammalia > Chiroptera > Mormoopidae > Mormoops > Mormoops blainvillei. The sequence goes on along the minus strand of PVJD01001448.1, from coordinate 93,300 downwards.
TTCTAAAAAATTCAAGAAGAGAGAAGACTCCGAAGCTCATTTTAAAAGGCCAGTATTTTCCTGATTCCAAAACTAGATAAAGACACTACAAAGAAAGAAAATTATAGGCCAATATCCCTGACAAACATAAATGCTAAAATCCTCAACAAAATATTAGCAAACCAAATATAGGAATACATCAAAAAGATCATACACCATGATTAAGTGGGATTTATTTAGGGGATGAAGGGTTGCTACAATATCCACAAATCAATAAACAGGCTATACCACCTAAACAAAATAAAGAATAAAAACCACATGATCTTATCAATAGATGTAGAAAAAAGCATTTGATAAAATCCAGCAGCCATTTTTGATAAAAACGCTTAGTAAAGTAGTAATAGAGGGATAATACATGAACGCAATGAAAGCCATGTGTGACCTTGGCTGGTGTGGCTCAGTGGATTGAGGGCCGGCCTGTGAACCAGAGGGTCGCTGGTTCGAGTCCCACTCACATGCCTGGGTTGCAGGCCAGGTCCCCAGTAGAGGGCATGCAAGAACCAACTATACATTAATGTTTCTTTCCCTCTTTCTCCCTTCCTTCCTGTCTAAAAATAAATGAATAAAATCTTAAAAGAAAAAAAAGCCATATATGACAAACCCGCAGGCAACATCATACCAAATGAGCAAACACTACAAGTGTTCTCCTTAAGATCATGAACAAGACAGGGATGTCCACATTTGCCCTTCTTATTCAACATAGTTCTGGAAGTCCTAGCCATTGCAATCAAACAAGAAGAAATAAAAGACATCCAAATTGGAAAGGAGGAAGTAAAACTCTCATTATATGCAGATGACATGATACTGTATATAGAGAACCCTAAAGAGTCTACAAAAGAACTACTAGAACTGATGAATGAATTCAGTAAAATAGCAGGGTACAAAATTAATATTCAGAAATCAGTTGCATTTTTGTATGCCAATAATGAACTATCAGAAAGTGAAATTAAGAAAACAATCCCATTCACGATTGCTTCAAAAAGAATAAAATACCTAGGAATAAATTTAACCAAGAATATTAAGACCTGTACTTGGAAGATTATAAGACATTGAACAAAGAAACTGAAGATACAAATAACTGGAAGCATATACTCTGTCCACGGATAGGAAGAGTTAACATTACTAAAATGTCCATATTACCCAAAGCAATCTACAGATTCAGTGTAATCACTATTAAGATACCAATGACATATGTCACAGAACTAGAACAAATATTCCAAAAATTTATATGGAACCACAAAAGACCAGGGAGTGATCTTGAGTGTAGAACAGAGTTGGAGGAATCACACTACCTAATACCAAACTATAGTGCAAGTTCACAGTAATCAAAACAGCATGGTACTGCCATAAAAACAGACATATAGATCAATGGAATAGAATAGAGAGCCAGAAATAAACCCATGTCCTTATAGTCAAATAATATATAACAAAGGAAGCAAAAACATACAAGGAGCTAGTTTATTCAATAAATGGTGTTGGAAAAATGGGACAGATACATGCAAAAAAAAAATGGAACTAGGCTACCTTCTTACATTACATACAAGAATAAGCTCAAAATGGATTAAAGCCTTAAATATTAACTTGAAACTATAAAAATCCTAAAACATATGCAGTAAAATCTTGGACATTGCTTGTAGCAATATCTTGTCTGATATCTCCTCAGGCAAGGGATGCAAAGGAATAAATAAACAAATTGGACTACATCAAACTAAAGAGTTTTTGCACAGCAAAGGAAACCATCAACAAAATGAAAGGACAACCCACTGAACGGGAGAATATATTAGCCAATATACCTGATAAGGGGTTAAGATCCAAAATTTATAAAGAACTTTAAACCCAACACCAAAAAACCAATTAAAAAATTTTTAAATCGGCAAAGGACTTGAATAGTCACTTCTCCAAAGAGGGCATACAGATGGCCAATAGACATGAAAAGATGCTCACCATCACTAATCATCTAAGAAATGCAAATTAAAACCACAATGTGGTATCAATGCACACCTGTTAGAATGGCCATCATCAATAAATCAACAAGTGTTCGTGAGGATGTGGAGAAAAGGGTACCCTCATGCACTGTTGGCGGGAATGCAGATTGGTGCAGCCACTGTGGAATGCAGTGCAGATTTACCTCAAAAATTAAAACTGGATCTGCCTTATGACCCAGCGATTCCACTTCTGGAAGTTTATCTGTAGAAACACTGAGTTAAAAGAATATATGCACCCGTATGTTCACTGCAGCATTATTTACAACAGTCAAGATTTGAAAGCAGCCCAAGTGATACGTGGCAAAAAACAACTATGTTACATTTATAGGATGGAATACTACTTGTGGTAAAAAGGGAAGAAAATCCGCAGGGATGGACCTGGAGAACATTATGCTAAGTCAAATAAGCCAGGAAGAGAAAGATAGATACCATATGATTTCACCCGTACGTGGAATCTAATGAACAAACTGAACTAACAAGCAAAATACAGACACACTCATAGACAGGAAGCAGGCTGACAGCTCTGGGGGTTGGGGGATGGAGGGATCAAGTAAAAAAGCAAAAAAAGAAAGAACTCATGGTAGGTACAACAGTGTGGTGATTGCAGGGGCAGGGTTGAAGGTATAGGGGGGATAAATGGTAATTGAAAGATACAATTAAAAAAAAAACACGAAATGCAGTAAAATAAATTTTAAAAAAATTAAGTAATCATCCTAGTTGTAAATTCTTTCTATTCCCTTTATCCCCACAAGAACACCCTCAGGAAAAACATTGGGATTCTTTCTGGCCCTCTGAAAACTGTGTTTCTGTTGCAACCGCCCATTAAAAAAACACAATCCAAATTTAAAACCCAAAAAACGGAGCGGCGGGGCTGGCGCCATCATCTCAAGACAAGTGGGCGGTTTCCCAGCCACACCCCTGCGGACGGCCAGGCCTCCTTCCTCGGGCTGTTCCCAAAGATAAATAAATCACTCCGTGTTTTTTCCAGACCTGAAATTAGCGGTGACTCAGAGCACTCTGTACGGCCTCAGTCGCCTCGGGAAGGAGGAAAAAATGTGCAGATTTTTCCCCTCAGGAAAGGGCCCGTCTTGCCCGTCTGGGCCAATCAGGGGAGGATGGCGGGAATCGCACCAAAGTAGGTAAAAAAATGTGGGATTGCATCCCGGTTAGCTACTACCAGCCCTCGTGCTCCCGCGGGTCCCCCTTTCAACTCCTTTGCCGCCGCCCCGCCCACCGTCTCACCTCTCCCTCTTCCTCTCTCCCCATTCCCCTCTCCCCCTCCAGGTCCCGCCCCTTAGCGGCGGCGCACACCTGGCCAGGTAGCCACTTCCTTGTAAGGCCAACAGCTTCGCAGTGGGAGGGGCGCCATGTGGCCCCTCCTCTTGGTGGGAGTCGCGTCACCCGCCCCCCGTCACCCTTTGCCTGCCCCTCGTCGGCTTGTGCCAGTTCGAACTCCGCTTCCTCTACCCTAGCACAAGGGAGTGAGGACCCACCCCTCCCTCCCCTTAGATCCGAGCTGGTGAGAGGGGTTCCCAGACTCCAGAAGGTGAGGAAGTTGCCCCGCCCGCGGGTAGTTCTGAGGGCCTCCTGGGAGGGGCGTTACCAGCCCAATAGGTTGCGGAGCAACGGCGGACGGCGCGTGACGTGCGCTTTGTCGTGTTTGGGCCGGAGGCGCGCATCCGCGCGCCCGTCCCTTGGTAGGCTAGCGCCCCGAGTAGCCTCTCGGTTCTGTCGCTCTGCCCAGCAGCCCTGAGGAGGACGTTCAGCAGACTCGGCATCCGCCGACTCCCTCCCCCGCGTCCTTGCTACCGCCGCGGCGAAGATGGTGAGTGGGAGGGAGCGCAAGGCTGGAGCCGACGTCGCGAGGGCGGCGGAGCTCTGGGGCACCACGGGGGTCGGTCTGAGGGGCGAGCGCCGCCTCCCCGCCCAGGGGGGAGCCGGCCCACGCTGCTGTCTAGCTACAGGGGAGGGTTTCGGGCGTCTGCCGCCCGCGGACCCGCTGGGACCCTCCTTTTGGGGCGGCTCCCTGGCCTCTGCGTCGGTCGCAGCTGCTGCTTGACCGCTGCCCCGGAGCGTCGCCTCTGTGGTTCCTCCCGCCCAGGCCTTGGTACCTTCAGCCGGGTCTGAGCCCCCACCCCCCCCACCCCCGGTGATATCGATGGGCTAGGGGACATCAGAACCCTGTGTGGGCCTTGCTGGGACTCGTTTCCCCAAAGCCCAGCACAGAGGCGGCCAGTGACTTGTGCGAGTTTCGCCCGTGAGGTCTGTCCATCTCGATGAGAAAAATAAGGCCTTTATTGAACAACCCTAGAGGGCGGAATGATCACTACGAGCGTGACCCTGGAATGATTAAGAACGGGTGGCCTTGCTGCCGCTTTGTTTGTCGTATCTGGCAATCAGCTTCCAGCAGCACTCTTGTCGTGCTTGTCAAGCTTGGCAGTGTCTCTTTTAACCCTCGCCTCCCCGGTCTCTACATGTATGGTTAGAAATTTTCTTTTATATGTAAACAGTTTGGCTGTGCCAGAACTTAGCATGCAAAGTGTGGGCACGATGCTGGGATACTCATAGAAACTAATGAAAAAAACTTTTTAAAAGTCCATTAAATTACCGAAGTCTCTAAAAAGTAAACAGATGCTCAATATATGTTAGGTGTTGGTTACTTTGCTTAATTTACATATTTTTTCCTCTACACTGTAATTCCAGTTTGCTGTAAAACTATTCTTAACGGGACGATCAAGTAGAACATTTTGTCAAGTAGAACATTTGCACACACTATTACCATTTTTGGTCAATGATTTGCAGGCAAAAGCTTACCAGACTTTGCTATAAATATTACACTGTTTTTACATCTGTCTGCCTGGAAGCAGTTGGTACCAGTTTATCTGCATACAAAATATTTTCACTGAATAACAATTTTGGGTTTCTTACGGTTTTGCAGACTGTCTCATTAGTGGAAAAAAATGAGATTATTCAGTAGTTTCTTCATGATTGGGGATATGTAATTGAAATGTGATATTGTTCCGTTTCTGGTTCTTTGGTTTAATTCTGTAAGCTACAAAGAGGATCAGCATTTTAAGACTCTTTAACCTCTTTAAGATTATAAATATATATACTGTTTCATACTAAAAGACTTTCAGCTTAAGAGTTTTGAGTTCTAATAAATGTAAGGCCATCAGCTCTGATGAAAGTACTTTAGAACCTACCTTAGGGTCCTCTGATTTGATATTCTTTTTATCCCCCTTTTTGAGTTGCTAGACTGCAAACTTTATTTTCTGTTTGAAAATAGGACCAAGAATTTTAACATTAATTAAATACTTAGTTAAACTTTAGCTAAAGGTTTACTTCCATATTCCTATAATTCAAACAAAAAATGAAGAATCATACTTAGTTCTTGGTTCTTGAGGGAGGAGGAGAAATAAAAATCAAGATGGGGGATTCCAAATACCTTTCAAACTTGATGAAGAGAGGCCAAGAAGACCTTATAAGCTAGTCTTGTTTGGATGTTTGCAAAGAAATTTCAGAATGTAGACTGACCATTTCTAAGGTTACTCTTGTCTTTAGCCTCATGAGAACAGAGCATTATTCAGGCCAGCTATTAGAGAATATTGTGAAGATGGAAAGTTCCTTTATTATCCCAGATTTAAGCATTTACTTCTGTATTTGAAATTGTTTAGCTCTGTTGGTTAGATGCTTGGTTCATTTTTTGAAAAAATTTTTGGTTAAGTTTTTAACTGTTGATAGTTTTGTTCTACATTAACAAAATCACTTCCCGGTACTCACCAAGTCTTCTAGAAACACTTTAGAATACATCAGTTTGAAACCAACTCAAAAGATCACCCGTGGCACTTTTAAGATGAGATTTCATGTTTCAAAGTCTCACTTTGCCAATAAAAATGGCAATAAAAGAAAAAACAAAGCCCTACCCTCCACAGGAACCACATCTACATACTCCAAACAAAACTTCAGTGTATGTGTGCTGTGTATGCTAGTTTCCTGAAACAAATATTGTTTGCCAGCCCACCCACCAAGTTCTTTGGGTTATCTGCTCAGTGTTCTTGTGTTGGGTATGGATTGAGACATAACGTGGACTTGCCTAGCTCCTCTTGTAACTGATAGTTATGTGCATTTGCAGTATAGCTATATTGCTTTCTGGGAAGTAGTGTAGTGTTCCCCTTGAAACAGAGTAAAGGTCTGCATGATAATCTAACCCTTAACTTTACCCTAATCAGAATGCTACTCTAACAAACTGAGCTAATTGGCTCAGACTGAATTACAAGTGTATTCTACCACTTGATGATTAGCAAAAACATTATAACAGTCTAGTGGAAGAGGTTGGGCATGTGTTCATGTGCCTATTTAACCTATCAGAAAATAGACAAAAGGACTGACTTGTGACCTTTTCTGACTCCACATCAAGTTTTAAAATAATTTAAAAATTAGTTTAGAAACATTTTAAACAGAGAACTACACAGCATAACAGGTCCCTTTGCACAAAAAAAGGTTATCCTTTTGCCATATTTCAGGTTAGGTTACTATTACGTCTGAGTATGCATCTTCCTATTCCTTCCCTTTCCTGAAGTGGCCAACTACTCCGGGTTTCAAAGACATAATGTACCAGCCAATTAAGGAAATGATTTTCTTTTTAGGCTACTGCAGTTGGGAAGGCATCAATTAATGAGGAACTTATTTAAAAAAAAAAAAAAAAGACAGTGTCCTGGGGCAGGTAAGCCCTGGAGTCTTAAGGATACACAGGGATGGGGTTTTCTGTCCTAATGAGCCAGGACAGAATCCTTTTGTTACCTGTTCTGCAGAACACAAAATTATGAAGGTGGATTTCTTAACTGGCACTGCTTTCCAGGAGCACAGGGCTTAGGTAAAATTCAGCATAGTCACCTGAAAGTAGTGTATTTTGTTCTCATAGATATTTCCATACTTTTATCTAAGCATATATGCATCTGCAATAATATATATTGTATTACCATGATGTGTTTAAATTTTATATAAATGATATGCTTTGTGTATCTGTTTGCAACTTAAAAAAATTAAACTTGGTCAATTTTAGGGGGATGAATTTTTAGTTTTAGTAGTTGCTCTGGTCATTTTAACTGCTGAATACTTTCCATTTAATGACTATATAAAGTTTATTCATTCCCCTAAAAACATTTGCCCAACTTTTTCCCTTGTATCTTTTTTTGTCTACTTAAATTGTTTTGCAATAGATGGTTTCCATTTTTATATATTACTATATATTGCTTCTCTAGCCCTAGTGAGTGTCTTCTTAGTTTATGTCTAGAAACGGAAGTCCTGGTTTGGAGACCATGCATATGTATTTTTTATTTTATTGGGTTGACCAAAAAGTTCATTTGGTTTTTTTCTGTAAAATGGCTCTAGTAGCTCTTAGTTGTCTTTAACTTCATTCGAAACAATTATGTTACACCATATTGTGACACCTGTCATATCAGCCTGTATTTTAAAAAACTTAATCAAAATTGGTTAATTTTTGTATACCCCTTTTCATATTGAAAACGGAAGAAAATACGCAACATTTTTGGTATAGTGTGCTTTGTTATTTCAAGAAAGGTAAAAATGCAACCGAAACGCAAATAAAGATGTGGGCAGTTTATGGAGAAGGTGCTGTGACTGACTGAACGTGTCAAAAGTGGTTTGCAAAGTTTCGTGCTGGACATTTCTCACTGGATGATGCGCCACAGTCAGGTAGACCAGCTAAAGTTGGTAACAATAATATCAAGATATTAATTAAGAACAATCAATGTCCTACCTCGTGGGAGATAGCTGACGTACTCAAAATAGCCAAATCAATAAAGTTATTGGTGAAAATTAAAAATGTGTTTTGTATTTAATGGAAAAAAAACAATACGGACTTTTTGGCCAACCCAATACCAGCGTTGGTTCTAGTTTGCATCCATCCATCCCATCATCTACATTTAGGAGCCTGTTTCTCCATTTCTTTTCACCATTTGCTATTATGAGACTTAAAACCTTTGCCAGTCCAACGGGTGTGAAATGTTTTCTCATTCTTTAATTTGCATTTCCCTGATTAGTATTAGTTGAGTATCTTTTCACATGTTTATTGAAGTTTATGTTCTTAAGTGCATGTGCATTCAGTGAACTTGACATTGTGTAAATATTTTATTCATCATGTCTTCATCTAAGCTAATTTGTGGAGCCATCAAGTAAATCCAGAGTTAAAAGAAAATCAACAGAACGATATCGTCAAGCCCAGAATTGCATACAGAGAACTAATTCTACTCTCTTTTGGCACCTAGTTTTTTTTTTTAAGCCTCTCGAGCTGCTAAGTAAGGAAAGTTCAATACTGTCTCTTAATTCTAGACACCTGGTAGTGGTAGACTGCTGAGTAAATCTGTGGGATAGAGTTCCATTTTTGCCAAGGGCCCTGGACATTAACATACTTTGCTTTACACTTACACCTTTCTTTTTCCTAGGCAGTTCATCTAGCCAAAATGTTAAAACACACACACACAGACAGACACAGAGGCTATATAGAATCTCTGTGCACTTTTTGCTCAGTTTTACTGTGAACTTAAAAGGCCTCTGAAAAATAGTCTATTAATAACAACAACAAAAGCAAAACAAATGAAATAACTGTGACTATTTTTATAAATATAATCAGTTTAAATCAAAATGTTTGATATATAGGAAGACTCTATAAACATTTGTGTTTTTATAATAAGTAACTATATTTTCTTTCATTAATTAAGATACTTTGAGATGAACACCATATTTGAAAAACATCTTGAAACTTGAAAAACTGGAATTTTTAGGAAGATTTTATTTATTTATTTTTAGAGAGAGGGGAAAGGAGGTAGAATCATCAATGTGTGAGAGATACGTCAATCAGTTGTCTTTTGCATGCCCCCAACTGGGGACCTGACCTGCAACCCAGTCATGTGCCCTGACTGGGAATGGAACTGGTGACCCTTTGGTTTGCAGGCCAGCACTTGATCCACTGAGCCACACCGGCCAAGGCAAAAAAAAATTGGATTTAACATAAGTATATACATGCATTACTTTTATCTCTAGGGCAATTCTCTAGTCTCTGAGAAACTAGGCCTAGTTTTTTTACTGTACAGGCATACCTTGTTTTATTGTGCTTTGCTTTATTGCACCTCACATATGTTGAGCTTTTTATGAAGTAAAGGTAAGACCCTCCACCAGCAAAAAGATCTTGGCTGGCTTTTTATTCAGTGGTCTAGAACCCAACTGGCAATACCTCTGAAGGTATTTGCATATCTAAACCACAGAACTGTTTGCTGTTTGCATATCTAAACCACAGAACATAATAAGTAGAAGATTGTTAATGAAGTATCTTGAGCTTCCTTCCCTTGTAGTATAATGTTCTTTTCTAGATTGTCCATGAAGATTTACACCTAACACTTCAGAAATATTTTAATCCCAGTTTTTCTTCTGCCCCTGCCTTTTTGCCTTAATGTTAGAAGTGATTTCACTTGAAATTGTGCTTCTAAAAGCTATCTCCTACTTATTTTTCTTGAAATTTTACATTGGGAGAAGTATGGAAAAATAAAAATCACCCTGGTTCATGTTACTAATGCTTTGACAAACTTCTTAAATTCATCATGATATTGTCTGTGCAAGGACCCCCCCATAGAGTTGAGTAGTTTTTAGCCTAGAGTGATTTTTACTTCTTGAAGATAAAGTCTCCTAGTAGTTGACATTGTCATGTTTATATGATTTGCTTTGGTATGTTAAAATTTAACAGTCAGTACTTATGTAGATCTTTAAAAAGCAATTAAGTACAAATGCAATTAAAATTCTTAAAATTCACATTTTCATCTGTAGTTGAAGGTGTGAAAAAGCTTAGATTTTCACTTTTTTTAACCTGAGAAGCTAGCATCAGAGAACTCTGTTCTTTTGCAAAAGGGCACAGGATGAGTATTTGAAAGGTAGACACTTCAGTGCATACTATAGCAGGAAACCTACATTTAAAACTAACTTGTTGGCTCTTGCCGGGTGGGTCACTTGGTTGGAGCATCATTTCGTATGCCAGAAGGTTGTATCCCTAGTCAAGGCACATACCTAGGTTGTGGGTTTCCTTCCCTAGGGCAGGCAACCAGTTGATCTATCTCTCTCTCTCTCTCTCTCTCTCTCTCTCTCTCTCTCTCTCTCTCTCTGTCTCTCTCTCTCTCCACACACACACACACACACACACACACACACACACACACACGTACGTATGTACGTACGTACGTACGTAGGTACATGATTACTCCTTTAATCATTTTTGCATTACTTTATAGGTTGTTACTCCCATATGTCATATTACAGAAAAGGAAGATTTATTTCCTATCCGTATTCCTACTTGGCTTGCTTTCAGAAAATGAACAACTTTAAATGTAATTAATGTTTAAAGTAGTTTCACTTGGCACATTTTTGGTGGTGGTGGTATTTTCATGTAGTATTAGAGCTAAAACTAAAGTATAGGCAAATACTTCAACTTACTAAGGTTTTAGTGATTTGAGAATTCCTCAGGGCTCCATAGCTTCAACAATTGACTTAAAAGATTGCTTCCTATCAAGTTGAAGGAGTCTTTTGACCAGTGTTGGTGAATAGAAATAAAATATGAGTAACATATGTACTTTTGTAATAAAAAACTTTATTAATGTATTGGGGTGACATTGGTTAATAAAAGTATATCAGTTTCAAGTGTACAATTCTATAATACATCATCTGTTTATTGCTTTGTGTGTTCACCACCTAAAGTACATATGTACTTTTAAATTTTCTAGTAACCCCATTAAAAAAGTAAAGAGAAAGGTAAAATTTATTTAACTCATTATATCTGAAGTATATCAACATTTGATTTATATAAAAATTAATGAGACCTGTTACATTCTTCTTTTTCATACAAGTTGTTTGAAATCAGTCTATATTTTACACCTACAGTACTTCAATTGAAGTGCTCAGTTTTCATTAGGAATATATGATACGTATTTAGGTTTAAATTTTAGTGTTGAAAAAGTAGATTCACATACATAAGTTGCTCTGGGCATACTTACAAGTTTTCCAGTAGTGGAATTGATAATCAGTTTTAAAATGTAAGTTAATTAAAATGATATACAATTAAACATGCAGTTCTTCAGTCACATTAGCCACGTTTAATGAACTCACTAAATTACATGTGGCTAGTGGCCACCTTAATGGATTGGCCTTAGACTTTGTGGATTGGCCTATTCATAAGGGAAAAGTTAGTGTGGATATCAACCAACACAGACGTTAATTCACTGTATTTCTGCCATGTCTAAGAAACAGTGCTAAGATAGGATATGAATTCCTTTTATGGCACTTAATTAAGATGTTTTGTGGAACTAGACTATTAGCACCTAAGAGAGGGTTTATATATTTCAATAACAAGGTGCCTCTGTCACAGCATAGGTTACTGAATGAACATGAATAGGTTAATAAGAGAACATTTTTAGCTATGACAGATACAGGTTCCCATGAAGATGGATTACTTTAATTTTTATACTTTTTTCCCCTATATACATTTTTTTAATGTGTGCAGTGGAAATGGAGTTTTAACTACCAAACTGAGTAATACCTCCCCTTTGTATACTGTATTGCATTTTAATTTGAGTCTTACATGAAAGTCCTTTGAGATAAGCGCCTTTAAGGTAATTCTAAAATACTGAAAGTACTAAAAAATGCGAGTTCCCTTTCTTCTTTTAAAAATTAAATTGAATGGTATTTGATGCCCATTAAGGTATCCTGAACCATAGAAAAGTACTTAAAAGAAAGAATGCTTAGATAACTTGTAAGTATTTACTATTTGTCAAGCATTGTGTTGCCTTATCGCATTTGGTACTTATAGCAACCCAGTGAGGTAGATATTGTTATCATTCCTGTTAAACTATACTAAGAAGTGGTTAAGAGGATAGACTCAGAGTTGGGCTACCTAGGTTTTTTTGAATCTTGGCTCTGCCACTTACTGTGTAACCTTAGATAAGGCATTGATTGTTCTTTGCCTCAATTTCATCATTCCTCCAAATGTGGAATGATAGTGTTACCCACCATCACAACAATTTGGGTGATGCATATAATTAGTTTAAAGCAGTACCTGATATGTAGTAACATTAAACAACCTCGGATCCTAATTAGATTATTAGTCTTTTTTTCTTTATGTTCTGTTTATACCAGTGCATGCTTTAATGATTATAAGTAAAATAAAATGGGTGGGAGGAGTGCATTAGAATATGTTTCCAATTGTTTTATTTCTTTAATGTTATTTTACTTGGAATCATTATTTATTTATGACCAATTTTTTAAATTTGATTTGTCAGTTGACTTGATTCTTGATAAAAATACCTCTTAGTTATTAAAGAGTTCAATAAACTTATATTTTTCCTGAAGTAATTAATGAAGAATCAAATATAGTTCTTCACTGCCTTCAGGGTTTAAAATAGCAACCATTTATTCAGTAAATAGTTGAGAAATTTGATATGCCAGGAACTGATCCAGGTACTAGGGATACAGTACTGAAACACAAAACAAAGTCCTTTCCTTGTGGAAATTATATTCTAATGTGGGGGAAAAGAGAGAAAAATGATAACATCATGTCAGATCATTGAAAGTGGTGTGAAGGAAATGGGGTAATCAATAGGGAGTACCAGAAGAGTTGGCTACTTTTAGCTGGATTGTTAAGGAAGGGCTCTTAGGAGGGGACATTTGAGCTAAGTCTCTCATTGCAAGAAAGAGCAGTCCATGTGAAAAACATTTCAGGCAGAAGGAACTCTATAAGTTTCTTCTATAAGTAGAAAGTCCTTGAGAAGAGAACAATCTTGACATGCCAGGGACAAAAAAGATTGGTGTAGCTACAATTCACTGAAAAGAGGGGAGAGAAGTAGGAAATGGATTGTAGGCAAGAGCTAGAATAGGAAGAACCTTAAGGCCAAAGTGAGTAATTTGAATTTTATTCTGACTACCCCAGGAAATCACTGGGTTTGTGGTGGTGGGGAAGTGTTAAGTTGTTAAGTAGTGGGATGGGGTGTGATTTATCCCTGTGGTTCCTGTATGGAGAAGTACAAACGTTAGTGATTGAGAGACTATTGCTATTATTCAAGTGATTGATGGCGTAGTAGCTTGAATTAGGATTGTTAATGGGGAAGTAATTAGATACACAGTTCACCCTTGAACAAAATGGGAGTTAAGGACACTGTTGTAAAACTAGATTGTGGTGATGGACATACATTACAACTTTGTGAATATTCTAAAACCCACTGAGTTTATATTTTTAAATTGATGAATTTTATTACATTAACTGTATTTACAATTAATGTATGTATGTAATTATGTACAGTTAATGTATGTACAGTTAATTAACTGTAAAAACTGCTTAAATTGTTTAATGATATCATGCATGTACAGTGATGATATTATATTATCCCTTATTAAATTTAAATACAGTATTTTAAGTAATTCTGTCATCTTAATGCATAAATGTTTGCCTGAATTTGCAGTATTACTCAAAATAGAAAAGTTTATATATTTTAAATTTTTTAAATCACTTTTTATTGTTCAAATTTCTAATTTTTAAATATGCCCATCACAGAAAACTTTGAAAATATAGAATACTAGAGAGAAGATAAAAATCACTTATATTCCCACTGTTAGAGATAAAATTTCTTTTCCCTATACTATTTTACATAGTTGAGATTATACTGTATGTCAAACTTTATATCCAGCTTCTTTTTTCATTTATATCATAAATATTTTCCCGTGTCATTAAAAACTTTCTGTAAGCAGGATTTTAATGAATGTATCAGAAACTGTCCTGTAGATATACTATAATTTTCTTTGCAGTTCTTCTGTCTTTATTTATTTGGGTTGTCTGATCTTTAGTATTATGAAGATTATTTCCCCAGAATAAATTCCTGGAAGTGGAATTGCTGAGTTAAAAGTTCAGAGGGTTTGGATTATTTTAAGGCTCTTGATAAAAGTGGCCAGATTCCTTTCTGAAAGGTATGAGTAAATAATACAATTGCCTGCGGTGAAAGATGAATCTGGAAAAGTAGGTTAGTTTGGATGAGAAAGGGTTTTTTATGCTCTGTTAATGAATATGGACTTTATCTTGTAGGTGCTTGGGAATTGGTGAAGATTCTTAGTCTTGGAAGTGTTATGAGATTTTTTAAGAGGAGATAAGAAGTAGATTTGAAATCCACATTTAAGGAGGAATTGATAGGGTTTAGAAACTGAAAGTGACCATGGAACAGAGGTAGGTCAGTTAACCAACAATATCCAGTCTGTTTTCCTTAGATTCATCAAAGCCTCAGTTAATCATGCAGAGAGAAACCAAATTGCTAAACCAAGGAGAAATCGTTTACCTTTAGCTCAGTGGTTTTCAACCAGTATGCTGCAGAATTTTTTAAAACATGCATTACCTAACTGTTTAGTCAGGGGCACTGACCTTTTTTCCTTTATATTGTTAAATAGAAAAATGACAACAGCCAACATAACAATAGCCATCTGGTATGAACAAATCAAAATTATACCTATTTGTTTGTTAGATTGGCAAAAAATATATTTTTGATGTGCTGCAGAATTTTAGTATTAGTTTATTTGTGCCATGAGATGAAAAAGTTGAAAATCATGGCTTTAGTTTATTGTGTTTCAAAATGGCCTTTCTCAAAAGAGGATAGAGATATTTTTATATTGTTGTTCTTGAAATAAAGACTAGAAGTAATGTATAATTTTTCCATCTGGAATAATTTACATAAAGTAAAATTAACCATTTTTTAAAATATAAATTTATTGGGGTTACTTTGCTTAATAAGTTTCAGGTGTACAATTCTATAATACATCATCAGTATATTGCATTGTTTGCTCACCATCCAGGGCCTAGTCTCCTTCCATTACCATGTATTCATTATCCTCTTTGTACTCTCCCACCTCCTTTCCTCTCTGGTAACCACCATACTGTTGTCTGTGTGTATAAGTTTGTTTATTTGCTCAGTCGTTGCTTTCTATTTTATATCTCACATAGGAGAGAAATCATAGATTTTTGTCTTTTTTTTCTGACTTACTTCACTTAGCATGATACTCTCAGGACCCATCCATGTTGTCGCAAATAGTAATGCTTTTTGAAGGCTGAGTAGTATTCCATGTATTGGGTTGGCCAAAAAGTCTGTTTAGTTTTTTCCGTAAAATAAAAAACACATTTTTTATTTTCACCAATAACTATATTGATCGGGATGTTTTGAGTATGTTGGCTATCTCACACATGGTGTGTGTAGGACATTGACTGTTCTTACTTAATGTCTCAATTTGATCACTATC
Source organism: Mormoops blainvillei (assembly GCA_004026545.1). Lineage (NCBI taxonomy): Eukaryota > Metazoa > Chordata > Mammalia > Chiroptera > Mormoopidae > Mormoops > Mormoops blainvillei. The sequence goes on along the minus strand of PVJD01001448.1, from coordinate 77,947 downwards.
AACTTCAGTTGGTCTATCCAGTCATGGAACATCATCAAGAGAAAAATGTCCTGCACAAAATTTTGCAAACCACTTTTGACATGTTCAGTCAGTCACACACCTTTTCCATATACTACATAAATCTTTTTTTGCGTTTCACTTGCATTTTTACCTTTCTTGAAATAGTAAAGCATAATAGGCCAAAAATATTGCATATTTTCCTCCATTTTCAATATTAAAATGGCTACAGAAAAATTCACCAGTGTTGATTTTTTAAAAATATATTTTATTGATTATGCTATGACAGTTGTCCCAATTTTTCCCACTTTGACCCCCCTCCAGCAACCCCCGCCCCACCTTTAGTTCATGTCCATGGGTCATGCATATAAGTTCTTTGATTTCTCCATTACCTATACTGTTCGTAACATCCCCTGTCTATTGTGTACCTACCAATTTGTACTTCTTAATCCCTGAACTTTTCCTCCCATTCTTCCTCTTCCCCCTTCCAACTGATACCTCTCCAAATGATCTCCATATCTATGATTCTGTTCCTGTTCTGCTTGTTTGCTTGGTTTGTTATTTGGATTCAATTATTGATAGTTGTGAATTAATTACCATTTAATGTTCATCATTTTGATCTTCTTTTTCTTCTATAATTCCCTTTAGCATTTCATATAATAATGGCTTGGTGATGATGAACTTCTTTAGTTTTACCTTGTCTGGGAAGCATTTTATCTACCCTTCCATTCTAAATGATAGCTTTGCTGGATAGAGGAATCTAGGTTGTAGGTAGGTACTTGCTTGTCATCACTTTGAATACTTCTTGCCAGTCCCTTCTATCCTACACAGTGTCTTTTTAGTAATGAGATGACAGTCTTGTGGGAACTCCTTTGTAGGTAACTATCTGCTTTTCTCTGGCTGCTTTTAAGATTCTCTCTTATTAACCTTTGGCATTTTAATTATGATGTGTCTTGGTGTGGTCCTCTTTGGGTCCATCTTGTTTTGGGATTCTCTGTGCTTCCCTGGACTCGTATGTCTATTTCCTTCACCAAATTAGGGAAGTTTTCTTTCACTATTGTTTCAAATAAATTTTCAATTTCTTGCCCTTCCTCTTCTTCTGGCACCCCTATGATTCTGATGTTGGTATGCTTAAAGATGTCCCTGAAGTTCCTAAGCCTATCATTTTCTTTTAATTCTTTTTTCTTCCCACTGTTCTGATTGAATGCTTTTTCCTTCCTTGTGTTTCAGATTGTTGATTTGATTCTCGGCTTCATCCCTTCCACTGTTTTTTCCCTGTAGATTTTTCTTTCTTTCAGTTAATGCAACCTTCATTTCTGCCTGGGTCTTTTTTATGCCATTGAAGAACCCAGTGAGTTCCTGGAGCACCCCAATAACCAGTGTTTTGAACAGTGCATCTGATAGGTTGCTTATCTCCATTTCACTTAGTTCTTTTTCTGGAGTTTTGTTCCGTTCTTTCTTTTGGGCCGTGGTTCTTTGTCTCCTCGTTTTGGTAGCCTCCCTGTGCTTGTTTCTGTGTATTTATTAGGTAGAGCTGTTTTGACTCCCTGCCTTAATTGTGTGGCTTCTTGTAGAAAAGCACACCTGTGAAATTGTATAGGGCAGAGTCTTAAGTAATCACTAGGGTGGGGCAACCTTTGTTACCTCTCTGTTACTCTGTGTTGGGGAGGGCCCAGAGAGGGGACAATACCACCACCTGGCCTCTAGTTTTGCCCAGGAGGAAGCATTCTTCTGGAACTTGGCACTTCACTTTCTCCCTGTATGCCACTGGTATCCATCCAGCTGTTGCCCGGGTGCTGAACCCCAGAGGGGATGAGTCTGTGTGAGTCCTAAGTCTGTTGCAGCCCTTTCAGAGTGGTCTCTTGAGAATTGGCTCTTGAGTATCCCACAGTTTCTTCCGCCGCCCCAATCCGTACTAGTTTTTACTGCCACAAGTTATGGGTACTTATTTTTCTGGTGCTGGAACCCTTGGCTGGGTGGTCTGGACTGGGGCTGGGATCTCTTGCTCCCAAGGTATCCTTCCCATTTTTCATCTACCTTATGTGGATGTGGGGCCACCTGTTCCTGTCTTCTCACCTCTCCACACATCTCTGTCCCTCTCCACGCCTCTCCTTGTCTCTGTGCCTCCTACCGGTCTGGATGAGCGCGGCTTTTTAAAATCCTTGTTGGACATCCATACAGCTCATTTTTCTGAGTTACTGGGTGATATTTGTTTTGTAGCCTAGTTGTATTTTTTTGCTATTATTGTGCATGGTTGTGAGACGTATTTACCTATGCCTCCATCTTGAAGTAGTTTTTGTTTTTTTGGTTTTTTTAATGCACGCTGGTATGACAGCTGTCACAACACAGCCTACCAAAATTGTTTGGAATGGAATTAAAGACAACTAAGCACTACTAGAGCCATTTTACAAACGAAACCAAATGAACTTTTTGGCCAACCCAATATGTACATACCACATTTTTCCTTTATCCAGTTATCAGCCAAGGATGCTTAGGTGTTTCTGTGTCTTTCTGTAAATTTTGGCATTCAAAAAAAGCATGCACTATTGTGTAACTACCACTACAATCAAAATATAGAATATTTCAAAAAAAATTTCCCCATGTTAATTCCTGCTCCCACTCTCTATAACCACTGATAGGGTTTTTGTGCCTATAGTGATATCTTGGCGGAAATGTCATATAAATGGAATTGTACAGTTAGGTCCTTTGAATCTGGCTTCTTTTCACTTAGCAAAAGGTATTTGTGCATCAGCAGTTTGTTCCTTTCTATGGTGAGTAGTATTCCATTCCCCAGTTGAGGAACCCCATTATTGAACTTAATTCATTCTGGAAGGCTGTTCAAGAAGTGATTTGTTTGAAAACTGAATAATTTTTTTCCCATTAGAAATATAGGTATCAGCCCTGGCTGGTGTGGTTCAGTGGATTGAGCACTAGCCTGAGAACTGAACGGTTGCTAGTTTCAATTCCCACTCAGGGCACATGCCTGGGTTGCAGACCAGGTCCCCAGTTGGGGACAGGCAACTGATCAATGTTTCTCTCTTCCTCCCTTCCCCTCTCTCTGAAAAAATAAATAAAATCTTAAAAAAAAAAAAAGAAATACAGACACCAGCACGAAAGGGTTATCAGGTCAAGAATCAATCACAGAGACATTTTTTCCATGAAAAACTTGGTCGAAAACCGAATTGTTTGAGATGGGAGACATTTGAGAACTGAGGCTTGAATATATTCTTTTGTAAATTTCCTGTCTTTCTGAAGAATGAGACAATATTGTACAGAACTTTTTCCAATATTGATAAATGCTTGAAACATTCTATCTTGTGTAAACCTAATAGATATATTCTTATTAAATAGCACCCTTTTTAGTTTTTGAACTGCACAATCAAAAGGTTATTTAACAAGGGTGTAGATTTCAGAAATTTTGAAATGTGTCCATGTGTATTATGGGATGTTGATTTCTTAATGGTTATGCTCTTTGCATATTGATTGATGTATACATTTATGGCTCTTATCTAGCATTTCCCCTGTAATTAAGTGATATTTGTATATCAGACACATTTAAAAATAAAAAGTATGCATAACTTTTAAAACAAAACATGAAGTACAGAACTTGTATTGATTAAGTAAACGTTCAATATACAGCTTCACAATTCTGGGTAGATGGGGCATTGTGTGTATATGTTGGGCAGAAGGAATAGATAAAGATACTAAGAGTTAAGGTGATATCTAATTGTGGTTTTGATTTGCATTTCCCTGTGATTATTGATGCTGAGCACCTTTTCATGTACCTGTTGGCCATCTGTATGCCTTCTTTGGAAAAATGTCTATTCAAATCTTATACCCATTTTTAAATTGGAATCTCTTTTTGCTATTGAGTTGTATGAGTTCTCTATATCTTTTGGATCTTAACCCCTTACCAGACACACAATTTGCCAGTATTTTCTTCCATTCATTAGGTTGACTTTTCATTTTGTCGATAGTTTTTTTTTCTTTGCATAAGTGTTTTAGTTTGTTGTAGTCCCACTTCGTTTACTTTTTGCTTCTGTTGCCTTTGCTTTTGGTGTCAAACCCAAAAAATTATTGCCAAGACCCATGCCAGAGTTTGCAGCCTGTGCTTTATTTTAGGAATTTTATGATTCCAGGTCTTACATTCAAATCTTTAATGCATTTTTCAGTTAATTTCTGTGTATGGTGTAAAATAGTGGTCCAGTTTCATTCTTTTGCTTGTGGCTGTCCAGTTTTCCCAACACCATTTATTGATGGGACTGTACTTTTTTCACTGTATATTCTTGACTTCTTTGTCATAAATTAATTGACTACATGTGTTAGAATGACTGTTATCAAAAAGACAAGAAATAACAAGTATTGGTAAGGATGTGGAGAAAAGAGAACCCTTGTGCACTGTTGGTGGGAATGTAAATTGGTGCAGCAATTATGGAAAACAGTGTGAAGGTTCATCAAAAAATAAAAATAAAAATAGAATTACAGTATGCTCTGGTAACCCCACTTCTGGTTATTTACCAAAAGGAAGTGAAAACTTGGCAAAAAATTAATCTCACTAATACGTGGAATTTAAAAACAAAAGATATTTAAAAAAAAACAAACCTGAACTTACAGATACAGAAAATAGATTGGTAGTTGCCAGAGGCAGTGGGTAGAGGGTGAGCAAAATGGGTAAAGATGGTCAAAAGTACAAACTTCCAGTTATAAAATAAATAAAGTCATAGAGATGTGATGTGCAGCATGGCGACTATAGTTAATGGTACTGTATTGAATATTTGGAAGTTGCTAAGAGTAAATCTGAAAAGTTCTCATTACAGGTAAAACAATTGTAACTATGTGTGATGATGTATATTAATTAGACTTATTGTGATAATCATTTTGCAATATATATAATTAACAAATCATTATGTTATGCACCTAAAATGAATATGTTATCAATTATAGCCAAAAGAAAAGTTTTTCAATTTTATCATTATCAAGAGGGACATTCATACATTCATGTCTCCATGAGATTGATACAGTGAGTTGTCACTTAAAAATCAAATAGTGTGAAATTTTTCCATCTTTACAAGTTTTTTTCTTGTCAGTTGTTATGAGGAGTCTAAAAACAAAGCTGAATCATCATAAATATATGCAAATAGTATATCAGAGGAGTGAAGTTCTATATCTTCAGGATAAGGACAGTAATAGCAGATTTTATCAAGACCAAAATATTCCAAGGGAGAGCAATAAAATTTGCATAGAAGTTTTTTTTGCCCTCCCCCCGAGAAAACCTTAAAGTTTCCTTTCTTTTTTAAATTATTAACACTATTACAGATATCCTCATTTCCCCAATATTTGCCTGCCTCCACCCAGCCCCTGCCCCCCTCTCTGGCCATCACTCACTGTTGTGTGGCAACAGGTTATGCATATATGTTCGTTGGCTAATCCCCTTCACCTTTCACTTAGTTCCCCCCTCCTCCAGGTGGAAGGTGATACCTCATTGTGATTTTAACTTGCGTATCTCTGATGGCTAGTGATGTTGAGCATTTTTTCATGTACTTTTTAAAAAGATTTTATTTATTTTTATTTTATTTTTTTGGAGAGTGGAAGGGAGGGAGAAAGAGAGGGAAAGAAACATCAGTGCAGTTGCCTCTCAAGCTCCCCATACTGGGGACCTGACTTGCAACCCAGGCATGTACCCTGATTGGAAATTGAACTGGCGACCCTTTGATTCACAGACCAGCACTCAATCTACTGAGTCATACCAGCCAGGGCAATTTTTTCATATTCCTCTTGGCCATCAGTATGTCCTCTTTGGGTTTTTTGCCCATTTTTTAATTGGACTGTTTGTCTTCTTGGTGTTGAGTTTTAAAAGTTATTTATGTATTTTGGAAATTAACCCCTTATTATGTGCATAATTGACGAATATGTTCTCCCATTCAGTGTGTTCCCTTTTCAGTTTGTTGATGGTTTCTTTTGCTGTGCAGAGGCCGTATAGTTTGATGTAGTCCCATTTGTGTTTTTTTTTTTTCCTTTATTTCCCTTGCCCTAGGAGACATATCAGCAAAAGTATTGGTCCAAGAGATGTCCAAGATTTTACTGCCTATGTTTTCTTCTAGGATTTTTATGATTTCGAGTCTTAACATTAAGTCTTTAATCCATTTTGAGTTTATTCTTGTGTATGGTGTAAGTTGGTGGTCTAGTTTCTTTTCTTTTCTTTCTTTCTTTTTTTTTTTTCATGTACCTGTCCAATTTTCTCAGCACCATTTATCGAAGAGACTGTCTTTACTCCATTGCTCTTACCTTCTTCATCAAATATTAGTTGACCACATAGGCGTGTGTTTCTTTCTGGGCTCTCTGTTGTGTTCCATTGATCTGTATGCCTGTTCTTATGCCAGTACCAGGCTGTTTTGATTACAGCGGCCCTGTAGTTTGAGATTAGGTATTGATCTCTGCAACTTTGTTGTTCTTTCTCAAGATTGCTGAGGCTATTTGTGATCTTTTTTGGTTTCATATAAATTTTTGGAATATTTGTTCTAGATCTATGAAATATGCCATTGATATTTTAATAGGAATTGCATTGAATCTATAGATTGCTTTGGGCAGTATGGACACTTTAATGATGTTAATTCGTCTAATCCACTAACATGTGGTATTCGTTTCCACTTGTTTGTATCTTCCTCAGTTTTCTTCATCAATGTCTGTAGTCTTCCAAGTGCCAAGTCATTTATTTCCTTGGTTAAATTTATTCCTAGTATCTTATTTTTCTTGTTGCAGTGGTAAATGGGATTGTTTTCTTAGTTTCTCTTTCTGATAATTCGTTACTAGTATATAGAAATACCACTGATTTCTGAATATTAATTTTGTATCCTGTTGCTTTGCAAAATTCATTTATTAGCTGTAGGAGCTTTTTGATGGAGTTGTTAGGGTTTTCTAACTACAACGTCATATCATATGCAAATAATGACAGCTTTACTTCTTCCTTTCCAATTTGGATGCCTTTTTTTCTTATCTAATTGCTGTGGCTAGGACTTCCAGTACTGTGTTGAATGAGAGTGGTGAAAGTGGACATCCCTAACTTATTTCTGATGTTAAGGGAAACACTTAGTGATTGCGCATTGAATATGATGGCTGTGGGTTTTTCATATATGACCTTTACTATGTTGAGGTATTTTCCCTCTACTTTCACTTTGCTGAGAGTTTTTATCATAAATGCATGCTGGATTTTATCAAATGTGTTTTCTGCATCTATTGATTGATCATGTGGTTTTTATCCTTCATTTTGTTTATATGGTGTATCATGTCTATTGATTTGCAGATATTGTAGCAACCTTGTATCCCCAAAATAAATCCCACTTGATTTATGACCTTTTTGATGTATCACTGGATCTGGTGTACTAATATTTTCTTGAGGATTTTATCATCTGTGTTCATTAGCAGCTTATAATTTCATTTCTTTGTAGTGTTTTTATCTGGTTTTGAAATTAGGATAATGCTGGCTTCATAAAATGAACTTGGGAGTCTTCATTCTTCTTGAATTTTTTGGATTAGTTTGAGAAGGAGAAGTGTTATTCTTTGAATGTTTGGTAAAATTCACCTGTGAAGCCATCTGGTCCAGGACTTTTGTTTGTTGGGAGTTTTTTGATTACTGCTTCAATTTCACTAGTTATAATTTGTCTGCTAGAGTTTTGCAAGATTGTATGTTTCTAGGAATTTAACCATTTCTTCCAGATCATCCAATTTGTTTACAAATAGTTGTTGGTAATATTTTCTTACAATCCTTTGTATTTCTTTGGTGCCAGTTTTTACTTTTCCTCTTTTATTTCTGATTGTATTTATTTGGGCCCTCTTTCCTTTTTTTTTTTAATGAGTCCAATTAAAGATTTGTCAGTCCTGTTTATCTTTTCAAAGAACCAGCTCCTACATTTATTAATCTTTTGCATTATTTTTATAGGCTTTACTTTGTTTATTTCTGCCCTGATCTTTATTATTTCCTTCTTTCTACTTACTTTGGGCTTTGTTTGTTTTTTTTTCCCCTTCCTGAAGTTTAAAGTTATATTGTTTGAGTTTTTCCTCATTTCCTGAGGTAGCCTTGTAATGCTGTGCATTTCCCTCTTACGACTGCTTTTGATGTGTCCCATAGATTTTGGGTTGCATTCACATTTTCATTTGTTTCAAGGTAAGTTTTGATCTCTTCCTTGATCTCATTGTTAACCTATTCATTGTTTAATTATATGCTGTTTAGCCTCCATAACTTTTTGTGTTTTTTTCTTGTGGCTAATTTTTAGTTTTACACTATTAAGGTCAGAGAAGATGCTTGATATGATTTCAGTCTTCTTAAATTTATTGAGGCTTATTTTGTGTCTTTAACATGTGGTCTATCCTAGAAACTTTTCTATGTGCACTTGAAAAGAATGTATATTTTGCTGCTTTGGGATGAAATGCTCTGAAGATATCAATTCCTTGTGTGTCATTTAAGGCCACCGTTTTTCCTTGTTGATTTTCTGTCTGGAAGATCTATCCATTGATGTCAATGGAGTGTTAAAATCTCCTACACTGAGTGTATTACTGTCAGTCTTTCTCTTTATGTTCATCAAGATTTTCTTTAAATATTTGAGTGCTCCTTTGTTGGGTGCATAAATGTTCACCAGAGTTATATCTTTTTGTTGAATTGCTCTTTTAATCATTATGTAGTGTCCATCTTTGTCTCTTACTATAACCTTGGTTTTAAAGTCTATTTTGTGATATGTAAGTATTGCTACCCCAGCTTTTTTTTTTTTAATTTCCATTTGCATGAAATATCTTTTTCCACCCTTTTACTTTTAGTCTGTTTTTATCCTTCACCAAGTTAGCGAAGTTTTCAGTCATTATTTCTTCAAATAGGTTCTCGATCCCTTGCTTGTTCTGTCCTCCTGGTACCCCTATGATGTGCATGTTGTTACATTTCATGTTGTCCCAAAGTTCCCTTAAACCATACCCATTCTTTAAAAAATTTTTTTTTTTCATTTTGCTGCTCTGATTGGGTGGGTTTTTTTAATACCTTGTCTTTCAAATCACTGATTGGATCCTCTGCTTCATCCAGTCTACCTTTTATTTTTTCCAGTATGTTTTTATTCCAGTGTATTGTTGATATCAGGCATGGTATTCTTTATTTCCGACTGGTTCTTTTCCATGATTTCTGTGTCTTTTTACATGCTCTTGTAGTTCTCACTAAGTTCCTTGATTATCCTTATAATTATTACTTTGAACTCTGTCTGATAGATTGCATGCTTCTATTTCATTTAGCTCGTTTCCTCCTGTTCTCTCATTTCGGGCCTGTTCTCTGTCTCCTCATTTTGGCTGTCTCTTTGTATTTGTTTCTATGTACCAGATAGATTTGATATGACTCCCAGTCTTTGTGGGGTGACCTTATGTAATAATAGGGGTCCTGTGGGACCCAGTGGTGCAGTCTCCTTGACCTCCTGAACTGGATGTTCTAGGAAAGTCCATTCTGGATGATGTGGGCCCTCCTTTGTAGTTGAGTCTTGATTGCTGTTGGCCTGTTTGTACGTGAGATCAACCCTTAGGCCAACTGACTGTGAGGCTTAACCCCAAGCGCGGCCTGCCAGCTGCTGTGCAGGTGTGGAAGTTCTAGTCTTTTTCCTCCACAGCTTAGGCAGCTTTAGGCAGCCAACCTGGTTATTACCAAAATGACTTGACAATATTTCATTCAAGCCTACAAAAGGAGCTCGCTCTCAACTCCAGTTGGAATAGGCACTCCCTGGGGTTGGGGTGGGGGGTGTATGCATGCTATTCCCACCCTTCCACCATGACCCATTCAGGAGTCAAAACCCTAAAGTTTTAAGGTGAAAGAATTTTTGCTTGGTATAAATTGAAGAATTGTAACATAAAGAATGGGGAAAATATCTTGAAGGTAATCGTACATTTCATAAAAATCTTAAAGGATAATCCGTTTCAAACCTTGAAGAAGTAGATGATAGCTCTTAGGTAGAATAGGGTTTTTTAAATAAGATACTGAGAGTTAGTTGTTTCACTTAAGGAACACATCTAGTAAGAGAATCAGACAACCAACAGACATTCACAGTGTTAGATAACACTGTAGGATTAGAGATGGTGTTGAGGGACCAAGTAAGAGCTGCCTTTTAAGAGGAGGTGATGCGTGAGCTAAACCCTAAAAGTACTTAACCAGGTGAAGAAGAGGAAGATAAAGCATAACAAGAGAACATAGTATATTTAGGGAATCACAAAGAATCGTACACGACCGGAATTAGGAGGTATGTGTCTAGAGAAGTGGGAAAGGAGGCTGGAACGATAGAGCATAAAGGGCTTGACATGGCATGGATTTTATCCTGAAGGAAATTGAAAACTTTTGAAAGAAAACAGTGAAGGCATAGGATTATTTGCCAATGTGCTTAGTAGCCTTAGGTTGCTTGTGTTTTGAGGGAAGAAGGAGTGGGGAGTATTACTTTTCTCTATCAGGCTTATAAAACTGTTGTTCCCAGTGTCCCTGTCCTCCCTTTCTGACTTCCTGCCATGCTGTTGGGGTGGGAAACCTGTTAACAAACCCGGTTAAGATTGTCTATAAAATAAGATCTGAATGAAATTGATTATTTTTAGTAGCTGGGTTTTATTATATGTAATCCACTTTGGCCGTTAAGATGATTTTTCTGTAAGGTTTGTTTTATTATATATTGGCGGGGATGTGGGTGGTATTTTATAGTTTGTTATCGAATGAATTTTTATCCCACTAAGTAAGGTGTACCATAAAATTGTTTTAGTGGAACTCTTTAAAATTAATTCACACCTAATAAATTTGCTATTTGGTCTATATAGGCCATCTCAAGCCATTGTCTGTGTGAAGCACTTCCATAACTGGAAATTGGTTGTAAATTTAACACTGTCACCCTCAGTTTGGGGAATGGATCAGTGTATTAAGGTAGCAAGTTAACTTGGAACATTTTCTGGATCACTGATAACCTATATAGTGACTTTGTGCGAATTACATAATGGTGCCCCCTGTGGGTGATGTGGCCTCAGGACGCAAGCAGATGGCACTCCTTCGAACTGTAGAAACTCTGCAGGTACATTCCTTGAAGTTAGCTAGCTCTGTCTTGGCCCAGGCACCCTTTAAGCAAGGCACCATCTATAAAACTATACCTGCAGCTCTGGACATTTTGAACTTATCAAAGATTGCTATGTAGAGTAGAGCAGGGACAAATTTTAGGACAAAGCCTTGTTAGCTCACCCCATAGGCCCCAGTTTTCCTCACTGTGGATTTTGATTTATGGCTGTAGGTGATAGCTGTGCCTAGGAGAATGGCAAGAGGTAGTAGTGTAACTGAGTCTTAATTGTTTTAAAGAGGACTATTATTCTCTTTGTTCCTGCTTGTCATTGCTAGACAACCATTTAATAGTCATGGGAATATCAATATGGTTTTTTGATCTATAGTTCTGGTCATCAGAGAACAGACAGAAATTAGTGTTTCAAATAGAAGTTTTAAGCCATCTGAATTTCTTTTATCCATAGCCTTCCATTACCTAAAGGCCATATAGGTAACTAGAAAGAGCTGAAGAATTCTAATAGGTTTTCTGGTTAATAATGAATCTTTACTTACTGTGAATGGTACCATTGCCAGGCACTGTATTTAGGTGATTTACATGTATTGTGTTGCTATGTCAATCCTCTTGATTTAGAATTATCATAATTCAGATTTTCACAATAATGAAACAGGTTAGAGAAGTTAGCTTATCTGCTCAAGTTATTTGAGTAAGTCTGATTTGAATAAGTCTGTCTCAGACATAGGGTGTGCCTTCTCCTTGGGTTAAAAAAAGTCTTCTGAAATTAAATAAGTTCTTTAAATTCTGTTTATAAGAACACAGCAAATTTAAAAATTCAGTATCTGACTTTATCCATTTATTTTAGAAACATATGACCCAATTAATTATAAATTCATCTGAAATAACTATAACATTACATAAAGTGACGTTATCAGTATGCTAGTAAATCGTATATTTTAAATTAATTATTTCATTTTTTCCTCAAACCCAGTCTCCCCGCATCCCACCGAGGAGCAAAAGAACATTTTGTTATATCATCTGTAAGAATCTTTCTTTGTCTGACTTATTTCATTTAGCATAATACACTCTCTGTCCAGTCATGCTGTTGCAAATGGTAAAATATAATTGTTTTTTATGGCTGAGAAATATTTTATTATATATATGTACAACTTTTTAATCCATTTGTCTATTAATGGCCACTTGTGTTGCCTCCTTATCTTGGTTATTGTAAATAATGCTGTAGTGAACATGGGGTGCATATTATCTTTTCAAATTAGTGTTTTGGGTTTCTTCAGATATATACCCAGAAGTGGAATTGCTGGGTCACGAGGCAGTTCCATTTTTAATTTTCTGAGGATTCTCCATACTGTTTTTATTGTCTTTGCACCAATTTGTATTCCCACCAACAGTGCAGAAGGGTTCTCTTTCCTCCACATCCTTGCCAACACTTGTTTGTTGACTTATTGATGGCAGCCATTCTGACAGGTGTGAGGTAATACCTCATTGTGGTTTTTAATTTGTATTTCTCTGATAATTAGTGGTGTTGAGCATCTTTTCATATGTGTATTGACCATCTGTATGTCCTCTTTGGAAAAGTGTCTCCATCTGATTTCCCTTATATGTGAAATCTAAAGAACAAAATAAGTGAACAAACAAAATAGAAATAGACTCATAGTTGCAGAGAACAGACAGACGGCAGCCAGAGGGCAATGGGGTAGGAGGGCTGGGTGAAAAAGGTGAAGGTATTAAGAAGTACAAATTGGTAGTTACAAAATAGTCAGGGAGATGTAAAATAACAGCCTAGGGAATATAGTCAGTGCTATTGTAATATCTGTGTATGGTACCAGGTGGATACTGGAAATATTGGGGGGATCACTGTGTAAAGCATATGATTGTCTCACCATTATGTTATACACCTGGAACTAATATAAAGTAATATTGAGTGCCATTGAAAAATATGTAATTGAAAAATAAAAGAATTAAAATCTTTGCTTAAGGTTAAACTTCTTGTCTGAAGTTTTTTAAACTGTTCTTGATTTTGGTCATGACTCTTCCAAATTAACATTCAGGATGTTTCCAAACAAACAAAAATGTATATCTGAATTTCTCCCCAACATTGCTTACTTGTCCCTAGAAATGATTGATCATAATTATTATAGTAAACTAGAATTGAAATTCTTTCCCATGGAGGCATTATTCAGTCATTGCATAGTATAATAACTGAAGTTTCTGATGTCACAAGTCATCCATAAATTTAAATAATATACTGTTTTTTCAAGTATATTAACCACATTTGTATTAGCCACATTTCGTGTGCTCAGTAGTCATGTGTGGTACTGTCTCCCATATTGGATACTACAGACACAGAACAGTTGCATCATCACAGGAAGTTCTGTTAGATAGGCCTCAAGGTAGTGACGGTGGTAGAGAGAATAGAATGTCTTAGCATTCATTTACATATGTTCACCTGTTTTCCTGTTTTCAGTATGATGAAAGCCAGGAATACCTACTGCATATCCCCTGCAGAGAATAAACTCCAGAATTCCAGGGATATTGAGGTGGTGGCAGGGTAGAGTTCAGGAGAGGGGGTCTAGAGACCTAAGTGCCTCTCAAACTAATTTCACTCATTTTTCCCTATTTGAACTTCCATTTTTCTTCTGTTCTCCTTGTCCTTGTGGGTTTGTGTTCTTTTTCTTTCTTTTTTTAAATCCCCGTTTTGTACTTTCAGGGAATTTTGGGAGGGAGATAAATTTAGATGTACATATTCAGTCCCCTATTTTAACAAAGGATCTGTAGGGCTCTAACACTTCTTCATAGAAATGTTGCTCATTTCTAAAGCACTGTCACTCATTTTATTTGTTGTCTCAACATTATTGCTCAACCAAAACCCAAATATTTTGTACTCAGTCAGTTTTCTGTTTCTTGTCCTTGTGCAAGGCATGTTGTAAATAAAGAAGAAGCATGAACCCATTTTTAAACTCCCCCACTACTTTGATTCACAGTTATGCTGGGTTTTTAACAGTTGGTAGATTGAGAAAGGAACTATCTTCTGCCAGGTGTAAATTTGAAATAGTATTGTATATTTCTTTTTAAAAATATATATATATTGATTATGTTTTTACAGTTGTCCCATATTTTTCTCCTCTTTGTCCCCCTCAGTCCTGCATATCCCCTCCCATTAGCATTCCTCGACTTAGTTCATGTCCGTGGGCCATACATATAAATTCTTTGGCTTCTCCCTTTCTATACTATTCTTAACCACCCCCTGTCTATTTTGTACATACCATTTATGCCTCTTTGTTATTCCCTGTACCTTTTCCCCCATTCTCTACCCTCTCCCTCACCACTTATAATCCTCCAGTGATCTCCATTTCTGTGATTCTGTCCCTGTTCTAGCAGTTTGCTTAGTTTGTTTTTGTTTTTGTTTTTTTAGGTTCAGTTGTTGATAGGTATGAGTTTGTTGTCATTTTACTGTTCATATTTTTGATCATCTTCTTTTTCTCAGATTACTCCCTTTAACATTTCATTTAATAAGGGCCTGGTGATGCTGAACTTCTTTAACTTGACCTTATCTGGGAAGCACTTTACCTGCCCTTCCAATCTAAATGATAGCTTTGCTGGATAGAGTATTCTTGGATGTAGGTTCTTGCCTTTCAGGACTTGAATACTTCTTTCCAGCCCCTTCTTGCCTCTAAGGTTTCTTTGGAGAAATCAACTGATAGTCTTATGGGAGCTCCTTTGTAGGTAACCCTTTCCTTTTGTCTTGCTGCTTTTAAGACTCTCTCCTTATCTTTAATCTTGGGTAATGTAATGATGATGTGCCTTGGTGTGTGCTTCCTTGGGTCCATTTCCTTTGGGACTCCCTGAGCTTCCTGGACTTCCTGGAAGTCTATTTCCTTTGCCAGATTGGGGAGGTTCTCCTTCATTATTTGTTCAAATAAGTTTTCAATTTCTAGCTCCTCCTCTTCTCCTTTTTTTTGAATTCTTGTTTCTTCATTCTGTTCTGGTTGAATGTTTATTTCTTCTTTCTGCTCCAAATCATTGATTTGAGTCCCAGTTTCCTTCCCTTAACTATTGGTTCCCTGTGTATTTTTCTTTATTTCACTTTGAATAGCCTTCACTTTTTCCTCCATTTTGCGACCATACTCCACCAGTTCTGTGAGCATCCTGATTACCAATGTTTTGAACTCTGCATCTGTTAGGTTTGCTATCTCTTCATCGCTTAGTTCTGTTTTTGGAGCTTTGATCTGTTCTTTCATTTCGACCATATTTTTGGGGGGGGGTGGGGGTCTGGGCGCACCTATTATGTTGTGAGGGACGGAGCCTTAGGTGTTCGCCATGGCTGGGCAACCTCTATCACTGCCTTGTGGCACTGTATGTGGGGGAGGGGTCCAAGAGGGAGCACTGCCACCTGCTTGGCTCTTGGCCAGCTTTCAGTCACCTCTCCTGCTACCCACAAGCAAACTGGGACCTTCTGGTACTGATTCCCAGGTAGGTGGGTTTGTGTATGTTCTAGGATGCTGTGGGTCTCTCAGACGAACTCTCCTGTGAGACCAGCAGTTTCTCGTGTCACCACAAACCCCACAGGTTTTTACCGGTAGAGGTTCTGAGGTTTTATTTTCCCACGCTGGAACCTTGGGTTGCATGGTCTCTCTCACTTCCCAGTTGTTGCGGTTTATCTGCATAAACCAGAGGGATCTGAGTGGGAACAGTGCTGCTTGCTTGGCTCTCCATTGGCTTTCATTCATTTCCCATGCTACCCACAAGCAAATTGACCCTTTTGGTGCTGGTTCCTGGGCAGGTGGGTTTGTATATGTTCTAGGACCGTGTGGGCTCCTCCAACAAACTCTCCTGTGAGGCTGGCAGTTTCTCCTGCCACTGCAACCCCCACAGGTTTTTATAGCCAGAGATTTTGGGGCTTTCTTTTCCTGCACTGTAACCCTGGATTGCGTGGTCTGTCTCTCTCCGCTGTTGTTCCTCTGGGTTTATCTGCAAGCAAATTCGGGACCTCCTGTTCCACCAGCCACCACCTCACCCACTCAGTCCTCCAGTTGCAGATTTGCTACATCTCCTCCGCCCCAGTTTTCCATCTCCATCTCTGCCCCTCCTACCAGTCTGGATGAATGTTTCTTCTTTGAACTCCCTGGTTAGTGGACTCCTGTACAGTTTGGTTTTTTGGCAATTCTGGTTGTTTTTTGTTGTTGTCCTTCTTTTGGTTGTGCGAGGAGACAAAGTATATCTACCTACACCTCCATCTTGGCCAGAAGTCCCTATTTTGTTACTTTAAACATTTTATTCATCTCTGTTCTAAAAAGCAAAATAAAGGCTCCTAACTTGCTGAATATAGATGAACTGTGAAGATCAAAACAATACTACTTCTAAATCAGTAAAAGATTTAAGAAAAGTACTTTTTAAAAATAGGAAAGTGGCCCTGGCCGTTATGGCTCAGTTGGTTGCAGCGTCGTCCCATTAACTACTAGAAAGTCTCAGGTTCAATTCCTGGTCAGGGCATATGCCTAGGTTGTGGCCTTGATCCCGTCTGAGAGGCAACCAATCAGTGTTTCTCTCTCATATCAGTGTTTCTCCTGCCCACCTTCCTTCCCCTCTTTTTAAAACCAATGTGCATGTCCTCAGGTCAGGATTAAAAAATAAATAAAAATAAAAGTAGGAAAGTGATAAAATTATGTAGCTTTGGAAGTAATTTTCTAGTCTTAATATTCTGTATTTACCACTTTGTTATTTCAGAGTGAAATGTTTGTTTATAAACAAAATGTAGATTAGATTAGATAGGATTGACTCTGATTATAATTACATGTGGATTAGATGGGATTGAAATGTATCAGAGCTCTTTTAATGAATATAATTAAATGGTCCAGTTACCTTAATGTTAAATAAATTCTGGGATCTTAGTATATTTTAACCCTCAGTGTTCCTATATGCATTTTTAAGTAACAGCTTTATTGAGATATAATTCATACACTGTAAAATACAGTTCACTGGATTTTCAATATGTTTACAGAGTAATGCACCCACCACTGCTATCAAATTCCAAAACATTTTATCACTCCAAAAAAGAAAAACACCCACATTCGTTAGTCGTCGCTCCCCATTCCCCTCTCCTCTTAGCTCCTGGAAACTACCAATCTTCCTGTCTGTGGATTTGCCAGTTTTGAACCTTTCATAGAAACAGATTCATGCAATGTGGCCTTTTCTGTCTGGCTTATTTCACTTAGCATAATGTTTTTCAGCATTCATCCCTCTTGTAGCATGTGTCAGCACCTCATTTTTAAGGGCTGAATAATATTCCATTGTATGGATATACCACATTTTGTTTAGTGATTCTTCAGTTGATAGACATTTGGGTGTTTTCTAATTTTTGTCTACTATGAATTATGCTGCATTTCTCTTGTGTATACACCTAGGAGAGTGCCATTGCTAGGTGTTAACTGCATGTTTAACTTTTTGAGGAACTGCCAGACTATTTCCCCGTGCAGCAGCACTGCTTAACAGCTCTGTCAGCAATGTATAAGGGTTCCAGTTTTCAACAGCCTCACCATCGTTTGTTGCTGCTGTCTTTTTTGTTATAGCCGTCCCGGTGGGTATGAAGTAGTAGCTCATTGTGGTTTTGCTATACACTGCCCTAATGACTAATGGTGTTGAACATTTTCCCCAAGTGCTTATTGACTGTTTTTAATATCTTCTTTGAAGAAATGTCTACTCAGATCCCTTAAATTGGATATTTGTCTCTTTTATTGTTGAGTTATAACAGTTCTTTATATATATTCTGGATACAAGTTCCTTATTGGATATATGATTTGCAAATGTTTTCTTCCAGTGTATGGGTTATCTTTTCATGTCACAGGTAATTTTATTTCTTAATCAAAGTACTTGACATTAAGTTTGCATTATCATTAGTATTTTTGCATTGTTTAGTATTTATATTCTATTAAGTTTCATTTCTTGCTTTAGAAAAACTAACATGAAAGCCAAAGTAGTTTATGAAGCATACAAAAATTAGGGACACAGTAAAGTTAATGTAAATAGAACATTCCTTAAAGATGAAAAGATTAAAAACTGGTTTAGAGCCTTTGCTATCAAGATCTTGTGTACCTGCTTCCTCATCTCAAACCAAAAGGTTTATTTTTCTGGTCAGTATAATCCCAAATTAAGCTATCTCCTTTATTACAGCAGTAAACACTTTTTATTTTTCAGTTGAGATATAATTGACATACAACATTGTATAAGTTTAAGGTGTGCAAGGTGTTGATTTGATACATTTATATATTGCAATATGATTACCATCATAGCATTAACGAACAGCTCTATCACATCACATAATTATCATTTCTTTTTGTGGTGGGAAATAATTAAGATCTAGTCTCTTAACAACCTTATTTATTCTAATCTTAATTTAAAACTTGGAGTTTTTTAAGTGAAATTTTAAAGGCATATGACTTTTTAAGTAAAATTTTACAGACATAATGTTACTGAATATTAATCACATAATTTTCAAATGTGAGTACAACAAAGGGCTTTTAATTATTTTATTTGCAAATGCCATGCCATAGGAATGGAATTTTTCCAACCCAACCACTCTGACCATCTGTTACGCATTGTGAAAAGAATTTGGGGTAATACTAATAACCAAACTGGGGAGATGACTACCCCAGTAAGGGCTCCGAGCAACCTTTATAAGAAGAAAATAATCAAGCACCTCAGAAATACCTTTTTTTCAAGTTTTAGAGTAGGAGGGGCTGCATAAATGATTCATCCCTTACTCTCATATAATAGTGATGAATGGCATATATATGTAATCTTGTAAAAGTTCAGTGACTGAAGTTAGTGATTGCAGCTCAGGTATTCCAGTTTCTGTATTGAATGATAAGTATACCTTAAAAATTGTAAGTGTATGTCAGTCTATAACCAAGAGTTACACAGTAATTTATATTTGGCATAATAAAAGTTATAAGCTTCTTTCTGATTTCCTTTTCTCATTATAGGCCTCAGGAGTGCAAGTTGCTGATGAAGTATGTCGCATTTTTTATGACATGAAAGTTAGGAAGTGTTCCACACCAGAAGAAATCAAGAAAAGAAAGAAGGCTGTCATTTTTTGCCTCAGTGCAGACAAAAAATGCATCATTGTAGAAGAAGGCAAAGAGATCTTGGTTGGAGATGTTGGTGTAACTATAACTGATCCTTTCAAGCATTTTGTCTCAATGCTTCCTGAGAAAGATTGTCGCTATGCTTTGTACGATGCAAGCTTTGAAACCAAGGAATCCAGAAAAGAGGAGTTGATGTTTTTTTTGTGGTAAGTAGTGATAAAAATTAGCCTCTGTAAAACTCAGAGTTTATTTCATTGTTAACTTAGCATTTGGGGAACCAATACCTGGGGCCAAAGTAACTTTCAGTTGAGCTGTCTGCAGTCATTGTCATTTAATTTTTATTTACAAGGTTTCATAGGATAAGGTCTTAGCTGGATTCATGTTTGTGAGACCAAAACTAAATTTTAACTTCTCTTTGTTTACTTGCAAGATGACTTTGAATAGTTGATTATTTTGGTGGTGGAAGGGACAGGGAGTAGATTTTTATGCATCCTCTGAACTCCTTATATGAGAGGGGACCAAAAAAACCCATAATCATCTTCTGGAGGGTGGGCCCCTTGTAGTACAGACTTCCTCACTAGGTGAGTGTTCTAAGAACCCATCTGTATCAGTGTACCAGCTGGTGTTGTTGTGACAGGCTGTGTTCAGCTTCACTGAATTTTTTTTTGAAGACTTTCAGTATGTTTGCCCATTTCATAGTGGGTGATTTATAAGCACACCTGCCCACACCATGCCGAGCGTTCAGTTTTTGACCAAAAACAGCATGACCCAAGTGCCCCACCCAACCTATTCACCTGATTTCGCCCCAAGCAACATTTCCCCAATGGAAAAAGTCCTCGAATCCGCGAAACGTTTTGCTGATGTGGAAAAGGAGAAACAAAAAATGGCAGAAGCACTAAAAGGCATCGAACGAGTTCAAAAACTGTTTTGAGCAGTGAGAAAAACGTCTTGATAGGTGTATTGCATCAAATGGAAAGTGCTTAAAGGTGACTGGAGTTTAAACATGCAAGAATAAGCACACAGTTTTTTATAAATAAATTCGTGGTTTTTTGGGGTCCTCCCATAAGCTAAAGATTCTTCCTAGAATACTGAGAAAAAAATTACCTCACTAAAATCCTTCTCTAACTTGGAATGCCAGGAACCATCTCCCACTTTTTTAAACACCCATACGTTACTTATGCCTCTGTGGCTTGCTACTTTTAGGTTGGTACTGTCATTGCCTCCAGCTATTAATTTGCACAGGTTCACACTGTCTATAAGGGTAGTCACTGTGGCTATTCAGATGTAAAAGAATTGCAGTTAAATACAATTTTAAATTTATTTTCTTAGTTGAATTGCCACCTTTCAAATGCTTAGTAGCCACGTGTGACTAGTGGCCACCTTATGGGGTAACACAGAATGTTTCCATCATTACAGAACGCTCTACTGGACAGTGTTGTTCTAAATAGTGAGAGAGTGTTATAAAGTGATTTACGTAACCTTTTTCTTGAAAGCCTGTTTAAATGAGTTACCCTGGTCTTTTCAAGTAAGTTACTATTTGAGATTAAGTGTGATTTAAAAGTCACACCTATATCCCTCATTTAATTTATTTTATACCACATTTCTTGATATGGAATTCACACAGAGACTATTTCTAGCTCACAGGGGAAGGGGGAGTGGCAACAGCCTCTGATTTGAGGAGAGTGAGTGTCCTCTTAATACCTTGGTCTCAGCCAGAGCAAGGCAAGGGAAGGTTTAGCTCTTAGCTGTGTGCCACCAGTACTTGGGATATGTGGCTAAGAGGTCAAAAGAACTCTGGTTTAAAGGAATGTAACTCTGGATCACACCCCAGTTTCATTTCAGCAAGCCCGTAGCACTTGACTAAACCAGAATGCTGTAGGTAATATAAATACGAGGTCTGGGTGCATATATGTTAGGGCAGCTTACAGTTCTGCAAGCCTCGCAGAGGCGTACATACATGCATACATATATACATATATGCATACATATAGATAGCAGGTAATGAAACAAAAGGAGCACATTCCTGATTTGAGTGATGGTGCATTTATTAAACTTAATTTCAGTTACATGTCAGGCATTGTATTACGACCTGGGAAAACAACTATAAATAAAACAGGTAAAGTCCTTGCCCTTCTGGGATTTACAGCTGAGTGGCAGATATAGCAGCTAAAGATAGATTTTAGCTTTTTAAAAAAAATTTTATTTATAATACGAAACATATTTGTAAGGTTTTGGCTTTTAAATGATGAATTCAGGGTGGGGGGGGAAATTCAACTTTACAGGTGTGAGTACGCAAAACACAGTTTATTCTTGTATTATTGTTTATTCTTGTATTATTTTCCTTCAAAAAACCGTAAACCTACTTTTGCCCACCCTGTATTTCCTTCATTTCTACTATTTTCCCCTGATTTTTATACCTTTTTTTTTTCACTATGAAAATGATTTTGCATAAGGAAAAACATTTGGGAAATAAAAATAAAAAGAAGAAAAGGAAATTCCATGTTAGTGCAGTGTTTTATTTTGCACTATTGCTTTTTTAAAGAAAAGGTAAAACCTTTAGGAGTGTTCCGTAACAGGCCTGTTTAAAGGGCCCAAGGAACACCTCTTAAAGTGTTTTAAAAACCTGCTCAGAGCAAAATCAGAGTGGTGATTAGGTCCCTGACCTATTTTCCATAAGAAAAATACTTTGTATCGGTCAGACCTGAGGCTTTTCCTCCCTCCTTACACCTTAGAGTTGGGAAGAAGCAGCATCTGAGAGATGTAAAGACTGCCCTTTTCCTGGTTCCCAAGAATAGAATCTCTGCCCACTGTGGGAGGAATAGACAAGGTGAGGGCCGTGCTAGCCCATGGTATTAATGAGTGTGGAACAACCTGTAAATATGGCAGCGAAATGGAATCATTAAGGGCTTAAAAGTATTTTAACTACGCTCCACTTACCATTTGGTATCTTGGTAGTGTGGAGTGGAGGTAGACTTGAGATTGGACGTTGTAGGGGGAAATGATGCATTCATAGATAGTAGTTTCAATAGGATGGGATATTTCTGTCAATTGTTAATATTTCTGTTATTTTTCAGTACTGGTGAAGAAAGTGGTGAATGGAATGCTTTGCTTATAGTATTCATTCACAATGAGGCAAGCACAAAAATATTTGTAAATGCAAAGTAGTAGTAATATTAACAATTAAAAACATAGCTATTGCTGAATTGTCATTAAGCTTTAAAAAAGAAATCTGACATGTTATGTTAGACTAAGATGGAAAACACAAGTACTCATGTGGTCAGAATTTGCTCTTGGAATAGACATAAATGAAGGGACTAGGGAAAGGTAAGAAGGGAACTTTAACTTCATTTGGAATATATTCTTTTTGAGAAAACAATCTGAAGCAAAAATGCTAAAATTGCTAGCGTTTCTTAATTAGGGGTGGTAGATACTTGATTTACAGATTAAGAAATGTATAGGTACTTCTCTGTATTAAAACTTTTTCCAATCCAAAGGGGTTAAGAGCCTTATATAAAGATGATTATTATTAGTTTAAAAAACTCAAGCCTTTATTGATTAAAAAAAATTTTTTTTTAATTAAACAAATGGGGTAATACAGTGAATTATCCAATCAGTGTTGGTTCTTTTATTCTGGTCCCATACCAGAAGGTTTTTAATCTGATTTTTAATCGGTGATTCTCTACTTTTCCCCCTCTTGGTCAGCCTGAACCATTCTGTATATGCCCACCCATAACAATTCTCTCTAAAGAGATAGGGATATTGAAAAATTGTGTAGCTGGAAGAACTCTTCCAGGCTCTTCTGAGTATTCTTCCCCCATTACTGATGCAAATGTTTAATGTGATGTAAACTGTACTTTCTCTAAACCATTTTTTTCATTTTTGGTATCTCTTTATCCAGGGCACCAGAGCTAGCACCTCTGAAAAGTAAAATGATCTATGCAAGCTCCAAGGATGCAATCAAAAAGAAATTTCAAGGTATAGTCTAGAGTTACTTCCAAATACTTAGAGATGTGGTAAGCCCCTGGAATGGGGGCTATATTTTTTCTAGGAAGCGCCTTATTTTCTTTGGAAAGCCTTGGCCACAAAGACGGGAAGCACTGCCTTTTTTGAGGGAACAACCAGAAGGTTGAACCTAGTTTTTAATGTGTCCTCTGCCTTATGCTAGTCACTTTGGGTCTGCATAGCCCATGTTTAGTAACTCTGTTCTCTCCACATTGCTGCACATCACTTGTTCAGGCTGATTTTAAACTAGTTCGTAATGCTGCCAAGTTTCTCACATAACAGATGGAGACTAATTGGTTTACATTGGTCATACAAAGTGGTAAATTTGCTCTTGCCTTTGAATGTAGTTGACATAACAAAGTTGAAAAAAGAAATGTTTATAATTGGGAAAGGATGGTTCTATCTCTAGCTTTACTTTGAAATGGTATGATTTTTAGGTAATTGACTCATCTGTATCCAAAGGAAAGTTTGCTTCTTGAGCTGCCCAGTTATGTTTGACTTCCCCACTGAGTGACTGAGATCCTGATGAGAGGGCCTGACCATAGTGACTGTTTCCAGCCAGGAGGAAATGTTGGTATGCTGCGAAGAGCATGGGGCAAGTGCCCAAAGGCCTGCACTAAGGGTTCAGCTTGTCATCTAACTGCTGTGTGACCTTGACCAATACTGCTTAATCTCCTTGGGCCTTGATTCTCTCAGCTGTAGAATGAGGGATCACCTAGATGTGTGAACTAGTCTCCAAACAGCTATCACCAAACAGCTGGGTGAGCCATGGCCACAAGAGCTTGGCCCAATGTGGTTTTTGGTTTGTTTTACTGTGACTGATTTTTACATTTCTTGTAGTTGAACAGGTTTACTCTGGTTTGTTTTATTGTACTTAGGAAAACAAAGTTCTCGCTTTCTTTCCTGGAACGTGCTGCTGCGTGGGTCAGGCCTTGTCAGGTTTTCCATGCCTTTGGTTTGATGTTGGGCCATTCCCTAGAAGTGTGTTCACCAGTTGGTTAACTGATGTTTTTACATGACTCCTTAGCTTCAACACTTCCACAAATGTAATTGAAAAGGATTCAGAGTGGATTCCTCATCCGCTTAATCATCCTTATTCCGCATTGCCTTCTAGTGAAGGGAATTGCTACATACACTTGATCTAATCATACTAAAGATGGCCACCATGTCACCTTTCCCTAGTGAAACCATCATTGGCTTTCTGTAGTCAGTCCTAAGTGGTCCAAAAGCTAGCTGACCAGATAATGCTTTCAGCAGCTTAAGAAATGGTCTTAAAATTATGGAAATTCAGAAACAATGTAGCTACTTAAAAGATAGTTATCTACAGAGAAGCTGCTGTACAGAATCACATAATTGAGCTCATTCTACAGTGTGGTGATATAATTTTTCTTAGAAAACAATTAGTAATACATTTTACATAGTTTTCCTTGATAGATTTCTTAAATCTGTAATACCACTGAGGAGCTGTTTTACAGAACAAAAAAATGCCATTTGTAAATATTCTTTAACACGGTTGACTAAATCAGCTACAATCAAAACATCAAATAGATATTTTTATTTATATTATAAAAACCAAGAAAAAATATTGCTAGACTTGCTTTTTAAATTTTTACTGAAGTACATCATATCTATTAAAAACATCATAAATTATTGTAGAACTCAGTGAATTTTCACAGACTGACATTAAAATGGTTGTTTCTTGATTTAATGATCACTACCCCAGAGGTCTCACGTGTGCGCCTTCTAGTCACAACACTTCCTTTTACTTCTTTCTCCATAGGGTAGCCAATACCCTGGCTTCTAACAGCATAAAATAGCTTTGGCTGATCTTGTGTTATACAAATGTAATCATCCAGATTGTGTGTTTTGATGTCTGGCTTCTTTTAGTCAACAATATGTTTGTTAGACATTCATTTTATGCATGTAGTTTCAGATTATTTATTCTGATTACTGTGTAGTAGTTTGTTGTGTATACTACAGCTTTTCTGTCCATTTAGAACTGGTCTTTTAAAACATCTTGAAATCTGCCCTGGCTGATACTGGTTGGAGCATTGTTCCATACACCAAAAGGTTGCAGGCTCAATCCTCAAGCCACAATACCTAGGTTGTGGGTTCGATCCCTGGTCAAGGCACTTACGGGAAGCAACTGATCAATGTTTCTTTCTCACATCATTGTTTCTGTCTCTCTCTCTGAAAATCAATAAACATATCCTCAGGTGAGTATTTAAAAACAAAAATAAAAACAGCTTGATATCTTAGAGATATAGGTAAGCCACTGCCCTGATTCTAAATAGAATTGTTATTTTTCCTCCCTAGGCATAAAACACGAATGTCAAGCAAATGGGCCAGAAGACCTCAATCGGGCTTGTATTGCTGAAAAGCTAGGTGGATCCTTAATTGTAGCTTTTGAAGGATGCCCTGTGTAGATCATCATTCAGTGCCACAAATCAAAAGCTTCCACGTTTAATGTTATCCTCTTGCTATATAAGTAAAGCAAATATATTTAGGCCAGGGTCTCGCTGAGGGGGAGCTATCTTGTCATCTGTTAAATTAAATATTCTATAAACATGTGCAAACAGCCCTAAATGAATTTAAACTCTAAAGTTTTATTGGTGTGAAATTAAATCCTTATGGGCCAAATGCCTGTTTTAATGAGCTAACTTGTAAAGATTTTTGCTGAGCTCATGATTTTTAGTAATGCAGTTCACAAAACAGTACAAGGTCATATGAAGAGAATTACTGCATCTTTATTAACCTCAGCAATCACTTTTTTTCTTTAGTTTAGAGAATCGGTCATAATCTGGTTATAATTTTTGCTCATATTTTCTATTCTCTCTTGAGCTAAACTGAATAAAGGAAGATAATTCTCACAATATGTATGTAATAACACTAATTAACTACAGTAAGATTAAATTAGGCAGTCTTTTAATTCTACCACGTGTAACGAAGACTGTCTCAGAATTGTGTACACTTATAATCAGCGCTGATCTTGCAAAGCACTGTTTTGAGCACGTAGTTGGAGTACAGGAAGCAACTCCTCGCACCTGTGGTAAGCTCTCCACTTACTAGTCCAGAGACTCTTCTGAGTGTCCTTGCATCTTTATAATCATGATGTGTCCTCAGGAGAATGTGCAGTATCTTGTAACAACCAATTATAATGCAAATTGGGGCTCCATTGTACTACACTTCATTAATGAAAATGATAAAATACTATATTGATAAGCTGGAACACTTGTGATAGCTTTAATTGTGTCTTCTTCAGCACTTTGTTGTTTCTGGCACAATTAAGGTGTAGAAGAACATTAGGTATATGTTTACTCTGGGGTCTGGGAGAGCTTCTTAATATCCTAGAGCAATTTGTCAGTTGTAAGTGAAATGGGGAGCAGGTACAACAAATGATGACACCCACAGAAAGCCGCTACCTTATGACACTTGGAAGTGATTGTCTTTAACATCACAGGCATAACACTTTGAACATTATAGAGATACACAAACAGTTGAACTTAGAAGTAGCTGTATTGGCTTTATGTAATAAAGGAAGCATTTTTAACTTATCTCTTGTGTAATTATTCACGTGTGAATTGGGGATAGAGGAGTTTGTCTTCCATATATGGGGCAAGTCATTGGAGGTTTGGGTATTTCAGACAAAGTCACAGCTTCCTCCTCTTAGTGAATGAGAAAGTTGGTTTAAAAGTTGGGAATCTTTTCTTATTCCAAATACCAGACTTTTATCTTCTCTATTTAGGAGACCAAAAAAAAGGCTTTAATCAAAACACTTCTTTCAAAATTGTCCAGAAAATAGTGCTGGTTACTGGTTTACTGATAAGCTGCTTGTCATTCTTTCATCCCAAATTTCTTATTTTGTTGTTTGCAGTGCTTTTAGTGACTGTGTATATTAACAGGTCTCCAAGAGGCATTGCAGGCCCAAGGCTGCCCTACTGAAGAATCAGCCATCTAGATAGAGCCAGGTATTTGGTCACGGTTTAGAAGGAGAAAGTCTTTTTCTGTGGTTTTAGCTTGTGACCTGTGGTAGGACTTAGTTTAACCACCACTCTGCAGGTGCATGTCCATGGTGGATGGGGGGGCGTGGAATGCATGCTATGGGAAGGATTTCAAGCAGTCTGCATATATGTAATATAATGTAAACATCTCCCAACACTTCACTCTTATTCCAGAAATTGGGAGTCTTTAGGCTGACTTTTGAGAAAGAATCCTACTGGATTTCTGAGGGTGGGACCCAAGAATCCTACAAAATTAGAGTGTGGGACCTCAGCTGACATTGGTGGGAAATAAAGCTGCAGGTATACTCTACTTTCAGCGAACACGTCTACATTTTACAAGTGTTAACACATTACAAAAATGTGTTTGTAGAAAGCTGACTTAAGGTTCATCAAGTGAGTATTCTTTTGTCCTGAGACAGCAGCAAATAAAACCACTGCTAATAGAAATTCAGAACTTGACTATGAAGCTTGTTATTTCAGAGAATGTTAATCTGAGAAAAGTGTACACAATGACTTGAATAATATTGTAGAATTAAGCTGAGTTGAGTGGTTTCCTTTTTGCAGAACTGCCCAGAGTGCTGGCTGGTCAGCACACAGGAAGTGCAGCTTCTGTTTGACTGGTGTGTGGCTGGAGACTGGATATGCCCAAGGACATACCACTTTCTCGAGATTTGGGGCATTTCTGAAATGTAACAGTCTCTAGACCGAACTCCAGCAAGAAGGATGGGTCATTGATTGAACTGTAGGTGGGAACAGGGGAAGCTCTAGGAGCCAGGTTCTCTGTGGAAAGTTGTAACCTGAGCTGTGCTCCGCTGGCCAGGGCTCTCCTTGGCTCTGCCCAGTCCCAGAAGGGGTAGCAGAAAGGGGGCTTACCCATCCTGTAGCCAGGACCCTCAGTAGCCAGCCTTGAGAGGCCAAGTAACTTTCCTACGGTCACACAACTCATGAGCAGCAGAACCAGGATAACTTGGCTCTCTTGTTTGGTGGTCCTAAGCTCTTCCCATTGTACCTCTGGAGAGTTCATTTCTAATACCTGGAATTCTAAGGTTAGATCTTATTAAGTGGGCTTTGAATCCTGTTAGACCCAAACCTGAAGGAGGTTCAGAGAGAAGGTATATGTGGAGGGTGTCTAGTGGTTTCTAAAAATCTTCAGAACTCTCCTAGCTCTGAAGTTGGTGGTCTAAGACTGATTTTCAACCAGTGTGCTGCAAGAATTTTTAAAACATGAAATGCCTGTTTAGTCGGAGGCAATGACCTCTTTACATTAGATTGTCAAATTAAAAAATGGCAACAGCCAAAACAATAGCTGCCCCATGTGAATGAATCAAAATTATACCTTTTTCTGTCAGATTGGCAAAAAATGTATTTTTTGATGTGCTGCAGAATTTTAGTAAGTAGTTTGTTGTGCCATGAGATGAAAAAGGTTGAAAATCCATTGTCTAAGGTGAGCAGTAGCACCGGAGGCGGTGGCCTCTGACGCCAGGCCTTGGGAGAACAGTGCTGCCCATTGGCAGGCCAGCCAGTGCCTTTGAGTTGACAAACACTGCACCCCAGCCTGGGTGACTCCCGCCTCCACACAACTTCATTCCATGTCCAAGTGACTACAAAAGCAGGCACTCTAGTGGCCAGGCCAGTGAACCAGGCTCGGACGTCTGTTCCATATTGTGGGACACCAGGGGGCCTGTTAGCCTCTTGTGCTGCAGTTTGCAGATGGCAGCTGCTCCCATACCTTCCTGAAGGGTTCGTTCGTTCTTCTCCAGCCTGATCATCAAGCCTTGCCCAGGAACAGCCCTAGTGACAAGGCCAGGTGGAGGCTCCCTGGCAAACTCGGGCTCCCTCTGCTGGCCTGGGAGGTGCCACTGCTGGGCCTGAGGGTTGCTCAGTCCTTGCCTCACAGCTTGGCTCCAGGCGACCTCTGAGGTAACACCTTCCTGAGCCCCACAGGTAGACACTTGGTCCCTACCAGGTGATCTAAGGGAATAGGGCTGTAACCAGCACCCAGATACCAGTCTTGCCCTGTAGAACCCAAAGGCAGCAGTTTGGTGCCCCCAGGGTCTCATGCCTTTCCGAGGTCTCCCATCCCTGTGCCTTCAAAGGCCATCTGCCCAGCAGTTCTTAATTCTGTTGTCAGTTGAATTAGGGGAGGCTCCCAGGCCCAAGTTTCCTCACTCACTAAGGCCCAACTACTGACCTTACATAAGGCCGCTGAGTATGGGAAGACAAGTTGTGCCCTACAGGGCCAGCCCTCCAGCGCTAAGCCCCTGCCCCTGGGGCACAGGGCACACAGGAGGTGCAGTGTGAGGGGCCACTCTGCATGGAATCTGAACACTCCAGGTGACATTCTCCCTCCAAATAATCCCCTAGGCTGCCGGATGCACACCCAGGCATTATATTAGAGATGGGTTTGTCACCTGCCTGCCTTTTTACCTTGTGAGCTACTGTGTTTTAACAATAAACTACCTCTTCATGGCGACTGTTTGCAAGATGGGGGAGGTAAGGGGAGGGTTCACTTCCCATGGGAACTGAAAGATTCATGTGAGAACCAGACAGAGGGCTGGGCATGTGGCTGGCAACAGGTTTTTAACAGTCACTTCCTTCGCAGTCTCCTGGCCAGGAACTGTGACATCCATGTCCCAAGTCCCACGGGCTCCCTCTCCACTTCAGTCTTTCCACAGTTCTAGAGCAGGTACAACTATCTTCCCTTGTTTAAAAACCTCCGTGGGTCCTACCACCTTACCTCTCCAGACCCTTTAATCCTCCCCACTTGTCCCCTTGGTCTTAAGCCTTCTTCCCTTCCTGGCAAATACCTCCTGTTCTGGTGAATTCCAGCTCCAGCTTAAGCCTGCTTCTCTGGGGAGCCTTCTCAGAATTTCCAGCATCTTGATCCCAATGTGACAGCAACACCCAAGTGCCACACAGTGTGACAAGATGGCCCACTGATCAGACACTCCATGAAAGTTGGGACCAGGACTTGGTCGGGCAGGTTGTCATCAGCATTGCCTGGCCCCTGGCAGATGCTCAAAGGAGGTGGGGGAGGGGCATGCTGAAGGCATGTAAAGGATACACATGCACAATGCTTCCCAAGGACTTGAGGTTCTCATGACAACCATGCAGAAGAGTCAAACCCACCACCTAAAAGGCTGCATGTGATGCAGAAAGATCCCAAAGCAGGTGGTGGAGAGTAGCTCTTGGGCTGCCTCTCCCTGGGAACCCACCATGCCCTCTGGCTGGCTGGACCTGCTATCAAAGTGCTCTGCTTTTCCCCAACCAAGTGCAGCTGATCAGATCCTCCCACCTCCCCTCACTTCCCAGGATTCTGAGGCTTGGGAGATTGAAGTGGGATAGTACTTGGTCCAGGCAGCCCCTTGACAGAACTGGATGATGTCTGTCCCCAAGAACCCAGGCTGCTCAGATTCACCTCCCTTTGCCAGGGTGTTTTATCCCGTCCTGTGACTCGGCCTCTAAATCCACTTTTTGCTTAAGCTCCAGGATCCTCGATTCTTTCTTACACAGTCCCCGATATACTTCTTGGCCCAAGATTCTTCTGGATCACATTGTCTTTGGCCACCAAGGGCAAAGTGGGTCTTCAGAACCAGGAAGTCTCAGCTGGCTGTTCCAGCACTTGGTTTGCCCCTCCTGAAGTGAGGATGTTTGTCCAAGCCCCAGCCAGAAGGACAAAGACCCCCTCATTCACTTACGGAGCTCATTTCACACAGCAGCCTAGGCTACCCACAGCTCTGCTCAGGTGACCTCAGATCCTCAAGGGTGGGGACCACAGTCAGTGCATCTGGCCACCAGGCATCCCAGGCCCTGCTCATCCCAGCTGGTGGGCAGTGGGGCCTGGGGCGCATTGAGGGAAAAGTGCTGGGGACCAGGAAGCAATGCATTTCACCCCCCACTTTAGGCAGAGCTGCTGATCCCCCGACTTCAGAGAAACCAAGAGCCAC
Organism: Mormoops blainvillei; assembly: GCA_004026545.1. Classification (NCBI taxonomy): domain Eukaryota; kingdom Metazoa; phylum Chordata; class Mammalia; order Chiroptera; family Mormoopidae; genus Mormoops; species Mormoops blainvillei. The sequence continues at coordinate 46,859 of PVJD01001448.1, read as the reverse complement.
ACTTGCTCTGTCCTGAGGGATCCAGCCACTCCTCATCCCAGGCTCAGCAGCCAGTGGGGAAGCCCCAGCAGAAGAGCAGGAGACGGCAATGCCGGGCGACAATGTTGGTTTTAATGGCATTAACATCCAGGAGGTCACACGCCAGTTCTGGTTGACAGGGGTGAGGGGCTGCGGCCTTGCTGCGCTGGGCCCCTCCAGTCTGTGCCACAGCCTTTGAGACTCACCACCTGGTCCGCCCGCCGCCCGCCTCCTGACCCACTGAAAGCAAAAACAATTGCACTGATCGACATACAGATAGCCAGAGGTCCCGGCCTCCCCAGCACCCAGCCTGGGGTCTGTCACAGCTGGTAAGGGCTTTGGCGTATGCTCTGTGGTGGTCCAGGGCTGATCATAGGGCATAGTGTTTATTGAATGTGACAAAGTTTCTTTTACAAACTGGGGGTCTGGAAGATCTACTTCTGTGGTTCTAAGAGACTCATGTCTCTAATGTCTTCTCTCAGAGCCACCAGAGTTGGGCCTGGACAACGCTGTGTTGGTTTATTTGTAAGGAATGTGTAAGGCATTTTGGTAAGTTGAACAGTAACTTCTTTTTCCACAGAGGAGACTCAGACAGAGGTGCCCTCCTTTGAGCTGCTACCATCATCCTGCAAACAGGGCAGAGGGAAAGTGAGTGTGGGGCCAAGGAGCCAAGGGAAGCACTTACCCCAACTCCTAGGGACCCCCAGTTCCCCTGGATTTACACCCCATGCCTCTCCAAGCCCCTCAGAGAACAGACAGCACATCTGGAGAACCAGAGCTGACTCCTGGGGCTGGGGGAGGTGCCTGAGGGTTGGCGGGAGCTGAAGGCCCTAAGTTTGGGTGAGGACCTTGGTCCCGCAGTCTTTGGGCTGGTAGTGGGGGCTCAGAGATGTGCTTCTCACCAAAGAGAGCCACGAAAGGGGTGGGAGCTGCCCATCCTGATACTGCCTTCATTGGTCTGTCCCCACCACCTTCTGCCCCAGGTGTCTATTTGTCCTGCTTCCCAGGAGTCCTTGGGTTCCCAGTACCATGCCCAGCCCTTCCCAGCAGCCCTGGAAAGAGCCGGTGGCCCTGCCCGGCCAGGACACCCACTGTTTTGTCTAGCTGCTCCTGCAACTTCTTCACTGTATCTTTCTCCTTTGCCAGCTGTTCCTGGGTGATCTTCAAAAGCTCCTGTAATTTAGTGGCAGCACGTCCCAGGTCACTCGTTAACTTCTTCTCTTTTTCTAGTCTCTCCTGTGGATCAGAGGGTAAAAAGGGATCAGCCTTCATGTGCCACATATCAGGAAGGCCACCTGGCTATGCCTGTGGGGCCCAATACCCTGGGAACTGGGAACCCTATGAAGATAGGAGGTGGCTATCTCCTTGTTGCCCAGAGACACGCAGCGATGACTGGGAGCAAACAGCCCAGGCTGCTTAGTCTGCCCTACCGTCACTGCCAGTAGAGCTCCCTGTGACACTGGGGATGTTCTGATGTGCACTGCAACACAGCAGCCACTGGACAGATGTGGTGTCTGCTAAACACTTGCAATACGGCCACTGCAACTGAGGAACTGAACTTCAGGTTTTATTTAACTTAAATTTAAATAGCCACATTAACTAGTGGCTGCCATATATGACCGTGGAGGTTTAGGGACTGCCCCCCACCCCCACCCCTGCCACTGACCATCAAATCAGGCTGCACACTCCCTAAGGGGCTGCAAGATGGCTCCCTCTTCTGTTGCAGGTGGTAACAATGGGAAGCCGGTGCCCAGAGCTGACCCTACTCAAGCCTTGGAGCAGAGCCCACCCGTCTACCTTCAGCTGTGTGACTGTGTCTGTTTCTGCAGACGCCAGGGTGCCAGTCCGAAGTTTCTCCAGCTCCTCCTGTAGCCGACACGCTGCATTCTGAGCCTTGGCAGAAAAGGGGCAGTGCAGTTAGGGCATGGGATCTGGGTGCGACACCTCACAAACCCAACTATCTCACTTGGGGACAGAAGGGTACCCAGCACAGTAACGGTTCCAGTCTGTGCACAGGACACAGGTGACTGAATGCACAGCAACACCCCCAAGGGAGGGACCTTCCAGACCCACAACTTCCTGCCTGGGCCACACCTCCACCATGCCCAACACAGCTCATGGCTCAGGGTCCCCAGGCAGGGCCTGACCTCCTCAAACTCAGCCGCGAGCTTCTGCCGCTGCGTCTGCTCGTCCTCCAGGATGGCTTCTGTCTGCTCCAACTGCGTTTTCAGCTGTGTGGCAACACCACAAACATACTTTGGGAACCTGGTGAAGGACCCTCTTGGGGGCCCAGGGCTCCCAGGCAGGCTGAGACCTGCGGACTCCACCTTCTAGCTGCTGCTTTTCCCTGCCTCTGGCCACCAGCCAGCCAGCCAAGTCGTTTCCAAAGCTCCCCCTTTGGGAGAGATGGTGCCTCAGCCCCTGGGTACAAAAGCTGATGGGACCTCTGCTGACCTCTGGCACCTTTAGAGGCCCACAGGACAAGGAAGCCTCAGAGTCGCTGGGGGGCAAGCCCCACCCCACAGCAGTATCACCACCCAGCAACCATCCCACTACTATTCCGGTGACAGGCCTCTCTGCCTCCTGGTGAGGGCTTTCGACAGCAATTACTTGGGTCAAAAAGTCTGGAGAGCAAGAACCCTGGCTAGTGATGTCCCAGCAAGGGCCACAGCGGGAGATCAGGCCCCGATGGCAGGCCTGGCTGCCCCACCTCCCTCTCCCAGTCCCTCCCACACACCTTGTTAGGCTCAAGCTTCCAACACCTCCCTGCCTGCACCCCTTCCCTGCCCTTTCATCTGCTCTGCAGCTTTCTCAGAGCCTAAGTGACCTGGCCTAGGTAGCTGGGAAGATTGGGATGGGGAGGGCGGGCAGTGGAGGCTGCAAGTAGTGGGTGTGTAGCCAGAACAGAGGCCCACCATCCCTGTGTTCCAACTGGGGTAGAGGGGGCCCAGGAACAGTTAGTGACACACATCTGAGGACTAGCTCACCGCCCTAACCTCGACAGGGTCCTGCTCTGCTGAGGGGGGATCAGGGGGGGAAGCCGGAGACCCATCTACGTCACCATCCTCTACGTGGCTCTTCATCTCACTCAACTGCTGCCTGACCTGAAACAGGGAGGGGTGGGTTTGTGCAAATACCCAGCCAGATGCACGCCCACCTTGCACACACACACAGACACCCCTCTCAGGAGCACCGCAGATGCTCTCAACAACCAAAGCCCCTGCAGGGGACCTGGTTTGGTAACTGACCTATGCCGGAGTCCCCAGGCAATTTCACTGGGGTAGGGGACCAATGCCTTGACCCTTCACCTGTGCCAAAACTAGGCCCAGGGAACATTCGGGGCCTGGGCTGGCCTGACCCAAGACCAGCCAGCACAAAACCCTCCCCAGGAGCGAGGTGAGCCCGGTGGACACAATGTGCACAGAGCTAAAGAACCCAAAAGGGAGTGAGAGGCAGCCACCAGACTCAGCACGGATAGCACTGCCTAGGTCCTGGGTTCCTGCCAGATGTTGTCCATTGTTCAGAGCCCTTTTAGGGGTCTAGAAAAGATTATGAGGTGGCAGTCTTGTCTAATAAGGTCCCCCTACCCCCTAAGCTCCACTGCTGGGGGCAGGTGACACATCTGGTGGTCCCCAAGACCCCAGACTATTGAGCCTCAAATCGGAAGACGAAGCAGCATCACCCATGAGGCTCAGGTAAAGGTTCGTCTGGGGATCAGGGTAAACCTTGGCATGAGCTCCCCAGGGGACACAGGTGATCTAAGGCACCCCAAGTGTGTGGGGCCTGCTCTCTTGCTTCCTTCCCTCCCTCCCAACAATCCCTAATGGTGAAAACCAAACTGCCCAGGCCAATGATGAGACCTCAAGGGAGTCTTCTCCACATGAGCCCCGAGCCCGGGCAGTGCCCTGGAGCCTGTCATCCAGATCTTGCTTTAGGGAGTGGCCCCTGTGCTCAGGCAGTGACTCAGTCTGGATGGCACCCACTCTCTGGTGCGAGAGTCCCAAGTAAGGCCCCTGGGGAATCAGGAGTAAGTGTACCATACAGGGGCTGCTCGAGGCTCAGCGGATGCTGCTATGGGAACAGCAGCCCACGCATGAGACCTACGGTCCCCTCACAGAAAACCAGATATATCCATTTGTATTCAAAATCTCCCAATTTCTAAATGTTCGGAATTTTTAAAAAGACCATGCAGATTAAACAAAACACATTTGTGACCTTACAGGCTGCTGCTTGCAGTCCCATGCCAGGAGTTGGTATTGGGACAGGCGGAGCTCTACCTCGGTAAGCCTGGGCTGACCCTGCCAAGCAGTGGGGACTGCAATTAGACACCAACACGGAAAGCTGGAGGCACCCAAAGGCCGACTTCACAGCAGGGAGCTCCACAAGTCTGCTTCTACTGCCAGGCATGAGGAAGGCCTTCCTCCCAGCCCACGGGTTGGATGTAATCAGTCTCAGTCGCTGATACGGTGAGAAAAGGCCCAAACCCCACAGAGGGCAAGGCCTGTGCTAAGAGCCATGGAGCAGAGAGCAGCCAAGCCCAGAGAAGCCCCATGTGGCACTGGGCTCACAGGATCAGCTACCCTGAGCTCCCTGCACTGTGGCCTGGGACCAGTTTGCACCAAGAGAGATGGGAAGTGGGGCCTGAGTACATTTCTCCTGACAGCTACAGGCCCAGCTTGGAGTTTTGAGCAAATTTGCAAGGAGCCCCTTCAGCACCGCCCAATCACAGCCTGACCTGCATATGGCCCTACCACACTGCGTTCCCTCTGACAGGATGTAAAAGCACACCTGGAATGAATGTCACACACATGCGCCTCCATGTCACACACTCCGTCCCACCCCACGTTCACTCACCAGGGCGAGCTCATTGCTCTGCTTCTGGGCTTCACTTTTGGCTGCATCCAGCTGAGACTGAGATTCTAATAAAAGCTGCCTCAACTTGAGGAGAAAACAGACCCAGGTGATGGGGGGAAAGCATAAAGAAGAGAAAACCAGCTCCTGTGAGTTCGCACCTAAACACACAATCTAATACCACACCCCTGTGACCCAAACCCTTAAGCACACTACAGAGCAGGGCAAGTGCAGCGGGCTCCCGGGCCTCTGGAGTTCCCGTTTCTTTTTTGAAGAATCAGGAAGGCCGGCATTCACTGTGTACCTTGTCTGGGGTCTCTGCAAATGCTTATGGATTGTCCCACAAAATAAAGCCATCTGTCTGAGATCAAAGCAGAACCAGGGGTGCTTTCTGTTTCTCAAGTCAGAACACAGTATCAGAGTTAAATCCATTTTCCCCAGAAACGGTGTCACCAAGCCAGGCAGAGAATTCTCTTGCTGCACGCTGAGCTGGCTTCACCCCAGCCCTGTGGGCTGGCCCAAGGCCTGGAGCAAAGCCTGAGAATTGGGACTTCAAGCTCATCTTAATGAGAGCTGCTGAGGAGGGGCAACTCTGGACAGGCTGAGACCCCCTGGGGAGACTCACCCCTGCCACCTCCTTGGCATAGCTCTGGCACTCAGCGCTAGCAGCTGCCATGTGCTTCTCCAGCTCTGCCTCCAGATGTGAGGTGTCCTCCCTCACCTGGAAACGCACACCCACATGCACACGTCAGAGGCCTCAAGTCGGCCAGCAGAAAACAGGGTGATGGGGTGACAAGTGTGGCTTGGCCCTGGGATAAGGGCTAAGAGAAGCCCTCCACAGCCCTCTGGCTATGGAGCCAACCAAGGCCAGGAAGACATGAGTCCATGGCAACAGAACCCCTTTCTGAAAATGGTACCCGAACTCCAGCACTGCTGGGTCTATGTTCTCAGACCTCAGCGGTCAAGGAAAGGAGAGCTTTCAGATTTACTTGCTAGGTGGATACCAAGGGCACCTTCTTCAAGGCCAGGGCTGACAAGGTGTCTGCAGAGGGCAGTGGGGCCACCTCGCACACCTCCCACGACACAGAAGGCCACTGTTCATCAGGTCTGGGCAGTCTGCACATGGTCCACACTGTCTCTGACCACTCAGGTTGTAAATGGCTCTCGTTAAGGAAAAGCAGGATTGACACGTTCCCCAGCCACTCATAAGACATGTGGTCCATACGGGAAAAATAACTGACAGCCTCAGTGACAACGCTGCTCTGTAAAAGTAAAGCAGCTCTCTGAGCAGACGGCCCATACATACCTGATCTGAACTTTCAAGTTCTCCTTTTAGTTTCTCTACAGTCTCTTCAAGATGTTTCACTGTGGCCCGTGACTACAAAGCAAGGGGAAGGCTCTGGGTCAAATGCAAGCCCCATCTCTCAGGAAGCCCAGTGGTGCCCACCCACTCTGAATGGGACTCAACAGCCTCTTCCTAGAGGCGAGTGGCAGGAGGGTGAGGGGTCTCCTTGAGACTGAGGACATAGCTGTCATTCTGCAATCACCACACAAATATGGCATCACCCAAAACCAGCAAATATGACTTGTCTCTCAAATGATCCCATCGGCCTTCCCCTTGGATTTTTACAGGACTCTGACCCAGCTGTCTTTCTTTAGTAAGTTACGTTTGAATTCCTAGGGAAGGTGGATCTCCTGGAGCAATATTCTTGCTGCTGGACCATGGTGAGGGTCAGAGGGCCTGTGCTGTACCTTCTGGAGCTCCTGTTCCGTGGCGCTGACTTTGGCCTTCCACACCTGCTCCTCCTGCTCCACACTCTTCTGCAGGTTTCTGAGCATGCCCTCCTGGGGGGAAGAGGCACTGAGGAAGGGCCCTCTCGGTGGAGGCCCCACCCCACATAAACACACAACTGAGTCATCCTGTCCCTTCAATCTCTCTACGATGACCCTCTGACTGCCAGTGTGACCGTGCTCAGATTTTGTCAGTCAAGATCACATGGGGAGCAAGGTGGGCCACAGTCCTGGAGTGGGGCCCTCTGGCCAGTGTGTGAATGAACGCTGCGGGCCACACATGGGAATGAGGCCTGTGACCCAAATGAGGCCACAGGAACTCTCCCCTCTGTTGAGTTTGCCACCAGTAACCCCAGCAGGCCAGGACGAGGAACACGGGATGGGGTCAGTCAGGGTAGGAGAGCTGGATCTAGCATTGTTCCTGGAGTCACAGAGACCATAACTTCAAGCCAGCTGTCAAATGCTCACATCTCTTGCCTTCCCTTCCCTTCCCATACTGCTGCATCATATGACCAAGTCTCTCTAACTCCCTGCAAACTGACTCAAACCTTCATTTCAGCTTAGAAGCTGAAAAGACTAGGTGTCTTCTCCACAGCTTAGAAGCAATAAAGACTAAGTGTCTTCTTCAACCCTTTTACCGTGCAGCCAACGATACACGGCCCGGACTGGAGCGGTGACTTGCCCAAAGTCCTACAGAGCCTGTGAAGCCAGGGACTTTTGAAGGAGCCAGTGGACTTTCCCATACCACCACCTGCCTCCTGCCCTCAAGGCCCAGAAGCCCCCTGGCAGATCAGAGGCCCCAGCCCTTGTGCCTTACTGTCTCTGCCAAAATGGTGCGGTACTGGTCACACTCGGCCTGCAGGGTGCTCTGGATCTCCTCAGACTCTCTCAGCTTGGAGGTTAGGTCCTGTGGGCAGACGGCAGAACAGGGCCTGCTTAGCCAAGCACACAGGTTTCTCTGGCGACCTGATGAAACTGAAACATGCCCCTTCCTAGGAAAGGGAGAGCAAGTGGCAGCCCCTCGAGGGTATGTTTTATGCCCTGCTTACCAAGGGGGGCTCTGTGTTCACTGGCGGCTGCTTCAGCAGTTCCATGCCTTTCTCTCTGAGTTCCTGGAGCCACTCAGTGTAATTCTGCAACAAAAATGTGCAAAGGGGGCTCAGTGACATTTTTGATGAGCAGCAGGGTCCCACGGAGTGCCCCCCGCCACTACCTTGTGGGCTGAATCAGAGAGGGCTGGGAACACAGCCAGTAGGGCCTCCTTGGTCTGTGCCTCCATCAGGCTGAGCTGCTTTCCAGATTCTTCCTGTAGTGGGAGGGAAGGGAGGGAAGGAATTGCTCAGATGTGGAGCTTTAGAGCAACCCCTGGGGAGTGTTTTAGAGATGCTGGGGTCTCCATCCCAGGAAGAAGGACAAGGGTCAAAGGAGAAGGTGGATAGCTTCATGACCACCCCACAGCCCGTGCCAGGTCAATTTTAAACAGACTCAGTTCTAATAAAGGGGGACAGCAGGTATGGATTAATCTAGCACCTCCCAGCAGATACTCTGGCTAAATCAGTTCTCAATTTCTAAGCTACCCGTGTGTGTACATGTGTGTGTATACACGATGGGGAGGAGGGGTCCAAGCTACTGCGGAAGCCAAAGAGGAGGCAAAGTCGATGTGTATCTCCCACTAGCTACTAGAGTCAGGAGCTACTGCCGGTCAGGGGCGGTGGGACACCCAGCAACCCTGGAGGAAGGGACAGCCAATGCTCCCACTTTGCAGAGCACGAATCAACCTGGTACGGTAAGGCCTTGGTCAGGGTCACATCTCTCCCAAAAAGCATGACTTATGCTGTGGCCATGCCATGCTGGGCCAGTGCCCTCATTGGTCCTCCCTGAAGCTCCCACTCACAGCCTAAAGACCAAAGGAGCTGTAAAGCAAAGCCTAGAACAGCAGCATCCCCAGCATCCCCTGGAAACAAATAACATCCCCCTCGCCACACCCTGGGGGGAGGGGTGACCACAGGAGATTTCTGGCTAACAGAAGGTCTTCTCTAACAACCTGCCCCCAGCAGGCTGAACCTACTGCCAGCTATGCCGCAATCTCGGCATGGCCTGAGCCCCAGCCTCAGCCCCAGGGGCAACATTAGGGACCTCGACTGGTTTAGAGCTGTCGATTGGTATTCTTTCTGGACTGTGTGTAGGGAGGACATCTGACAAACGGACACCCAGCCTGACCACAGCACCACATGGTTAGGATTCAAGTCTTAGAAGCAGACCCTTCTTGATATACCCAGTGACCCACAGACAATGCCCATGGCCTGCCACAGACACCCAACCACTGTTCAGGCCCCCAGTCATGGGAGTCCACGGCCAGAGCCAGTGGACCCTGTAGCCAGCTCCTGTCTTCATCTGGCTGTATGACCATGAATAAGGCAGGCGAGCTCTGGTCACAGATTCTGCATTTGCCACAGAAAGGCTGCCAGGTCACCTCTGGGGAGTCTCTGCCACAATGGGACCCAAGGCCAGCCCTCCAGCTCCCGCTTTGTCTCAGGGTCCCATTTTATACAACCTCTGGGCTTCCTGGGAAGCTCATGAAAGTCACTAAAAAGTTCCTGATAGCAGGACAGACATTTGTTCTGCAACAGTGAGGAATGGGTGGGGAGAGCTGGTCACCCGGGGCCCTACATCAGGGATGGAAATGTGTGGCGAGAAGCAGTGGGCTTGGCCTCCACTTGCTGCTGCTGCAGGGCATGTCCCCAGCCAGAACCTCAGCACCAGCTCCCAGCCCAGGGCTCCAGAAGTGACATGAAGGCCCCAGATACTGGGATGCCTGCATTCTCTCCAACCTTGAGCACAGGACAAATATGGACTTCAGGGCTTGAGTGCTGCTAAAGATGTCCTTCCGCTCTGTATCTTACTGTAAAGAGCAACCACAGAACCTACTGGACCATGATTTCAGAGGGCCTGCGAAAGCAGCAGGATCAGACAAAATATCAGGGTTCTGAAGACAGCCCAAAGTTGAGCTCACTCACAGGTGGTGTAGCCAGGTGGGCTCACAGCCCTGATGGCCTCTGTCTCTGCCTGCTGATGACAAAGGGCCCAGGTGAGAAATGGCAATCGAGGGTACATTTCCCCCCGCCATCTTAGGGAGAGATCAAGGGAGGCGGGGAGGAGGAAGATGGAGGAGCTGGGGCACTCCATGTGCCGGCCTTGACGAGGGACCCTGGCATGGATTTCTGAGACACTCCAGGGCCAAGGCCGTCCTGTACACAGTCTGTGAGTTTTGTGTTTTGCTAAACTACACAAGGTGCTGCTGATCAAGTCTTCACTAGCAGGCAAGACAAGGATGGGACTCTGACCTTGGCCTGGGTCAGGGAGCGCAGCTTTTCCTCGAAGGCTCTCTCGGCTGAGGCCAGTGCCTCCATCGCCTTCCAGTTCTTCTCTCGGAGGTCCTGGGAGAAGGACATGGAAAAAGTCAGCAGCCAGACAGGGCAGCAGCTGACGTATCCCCCGTGAGCTGCCTCAGCGGGTCTCAGCAGGGAAGAGCTTCTCTGACCGCACTCTGGATCCCACAGTGGGCCTGCAAAGGGACAAAATGCCCTTTCTCTTGGGCCACACCCACTGGGCCTCTCTCAGGCAGCACTGACACTAGGCCAAGGTGCTGCAGCCCACTATGGTGGGAGTGCTGCGGCATAAGGGCTTGAGTAGTCTGAGCAGTTTTTCAGGGAAACTCTACTCTGGAGGAGGGAGAGTCAGCCTGGCTCCTAAGAAAGTAGAGTCTTCTGTCACCAAACAGTAAGCACTGACTCCTTGGCTGGCTCTGGCCAAGCCAGGCACAGGGAAGAATAGGTGGAGCCTCCTCTGGGGAGAGCAGACAGGGCTACCTGAAAGCCCAGGCTCGGAGAGTGGTGACAGGTACGCAGCCTGGTGGGGAGGATACAGCCAAGGCTCCTTTGTACTCCCCCACGCCCCCACAGAAGAGACTTCCATATCGCCGTTTCCTGATGCTAGCCTCCCCACTACAACATGACTGACCGTGTGAACCTGGCAAGGCCAACAGACACATTCGGTTCCCCTAATGGTGGCTCCATGCTGGGACACATGACCCAAGCTGATCTAATGGGGGTCTGCCCTGGGACTCTGGATGGACCTCAGGGGCAGAGAGGCCCCCCCAAACCCTCAAAGCCAGGCTTTCAGCAGTGAGTAGCACAATAGGATGTAAAGAGACAGCTAGGCCCCCTTCCATACTAGTCTGAGACCAGCCCCACCACCCCACCCCACCCTGCGCACACACATGCCCTTTGACATGTATGTTGTTCTCAGCCCCTTCACCTCTGTATACATACACGCCCGATACTCACGTTGTTCTTCACTTTCTGCTGCTCAACTGCCTCCTTAAGCTCGGTGGCCTCTTTTTCCAGACACCACACCTGGGACTCCAGCTCCTTGAAGCTGAAGGAATATAGGGGGGTCACTGCTGGGCTCTGAGGGCACACAGCCCCCAGTCTTGTCCCGGACTAGCCAGGAGCACCTCCCACTCCCCTCACTGCCTTGCAGGGCACAAGCCTTTGGGAAGACCAAGCAGCTAACCACTCCCTTCACTCATCCTGAATGCCCAGGGACCAGGGTGTAGATCCCAGAAGCCACCAGAGTCCTACTTAGTGACAATGGCCACTGAGACTGGAGAGGTCAGGGGCCAGGGCAGGGATGGACCCAGACAGTTGAGTTTTTGGGAAGCTTTTTTCCTCTAGTGAATCAAGCCCACTCCTGCTTACATGGCGCTTGGCCAACCTGGTCCTGCTCTGTCCCCATAGAACTTATCAACTGGCCCTTCTCAGAAGACACCTGAGCTACGGACTCATGCGTCCTTGTCGCCTGCACGTCCACAGACTCTGAGCATCGCTATTCTCAGCAGCTCACTGGGAATACCAGGACCATCTCTTATCCAAAACCTAACTCTGCTGAGATCCAAAAGCTCATCCCTCAGTCTGTGCCTGGCTCTGAGAAAGCAGCCCCAAGATGACCCCCCAAGATGTTGGTCCCATCCACACTTTTCTCCATATTCAATGGCCCATTCAATATCACCCAGAAAGTGAAAGGCTAATACTGTAACTGTAGTAGCTGTTCTGAGGAACAGGCTTCAGATGGCCACTTGGATATGTCACCTTCTGCATTAAGATGTAGGACCAGGAAGGCCCCAGGGACACATGAAGTCTAAAGTCCAGAGTGATCATGCTGACCTGAATCAGCACAGCCTGTGCCACTTGGGAAGTGGGAAGGAAGCCCCAAGGATGACGCTCCTGCCAGAGGGCTGCCACTGCCACCAGATGGGGACATATGTATTTATGTTTCTTATTATTGGTCCCGATAAAAAACTTTTTGATAACCACCATTCTAATGCATGTTAGGAGTAAACATAATCTCAGCATGGGCTGGGCGCGTTAGTTGTCCTGACCGCCCTACCGGGGAAGGGATAACCAACGGATGCCCACTATACCAACGCATGCTTTCATTCTAAGTACAGTTTGCATCCAGCCTTGAAAACAGTTGTTGACTTCTTGGATGTTGCTTTCAGGTCCACAGAAGCCTGACCCCACCTTCAAAACTCCTATGGGACCTCTCACAGCTCTTCCCTCCAGCCCCTTGCCTTATGCAACAGTTGCCTCCAGCAAACTACTCCAGGACAGTCCCCAAAAGAACAAAGCCCTGAGAAAGAAGACTCAAGGCCAGTGGCAAGGACACATTGAAAACTACCCCCTTGCTATTCTACGGCACCTAGGGCAAGATAATTCATTTCCGCCCAGAACAGAATGGCCTGGCTTAGCCACGACTTTCAGATAGTCTGAGAAGGAAATTAAAAAAAAAAAAAAAAAGTTTCTGACAAACACATCTGCATGATGCAAAAAACTGGAATGAACCCTATTTGTACCATGACTAAGTACCCTAGGAATTTGCTATGTGGCCGGAATCTGACCTTAACATACAGGACAGCAAAAACCTAAACAAATACAACCTCTCTACCCCAACAAATACTATAAGAAACGAACTTCCCCAACCTTTCTGGGAAAAAAAAAAAAAAGGCACTGGAAAGGAAGATGGAGAGGGTTTGGTTCTGGGTTCTGCGAGGAATTTTGGGCCCTTCGGAAAGATGGCTTCCATCCTCAGCCCCCAAACCCTGGAGCCTGCGTCCAAAGAACATGGACCATGGACTGCGGAGGCACAGGGGAGATGACTCACTGACAGCAGCAGCCAGAACAAGGGACACCCTTATGATTCACTCCCATATGGCTGCTCTGGGGACCCCTGGCCAAAGCAGCCAAGACCCACCTCCTGAGCCCACTGGCATCTGCTAAGGGACTCATATCCCAGATGTGACAGTTCCAAAGACTCTGGCCTGGACTTGAGCCACCCAACCCTGATGTCGGCTCTGGCCTTAACGACTGCAAACGGTCCCTGAGCACCGCCTGGTGCTGGGCCCCCAACATGGAGGGAAAACAAGGTCTGCCAGCAGCGACTTTCCCTCGCAGACAACTCCGCCACTTCGCCAGCTCTGAACTGTACTTATGTCCCAAATCTGTGCAAAAAGCCTAGGCCACCTCCTAGGTTCTCCATTCAGAGTGTGTAATCATTTTTCCTATTCGATTTATAACTTCAGTCTTTAAAGTACCTCACCTGTAGACACAGTGAGAACTCCCGACCAGCTAGTCCCTCCCCATCGAGAGATGGATAGATGGCAGGAGCGCCCCTGCTGAGGCACTGGCCCCTCTCCACACAGATTAGTCTTGTTCCTCGAGAGAAGGTAACGAGCTATTTGCAAGGCTGTCTTCTTTCCCAACCAGGCCTATCCCCTGCCCTCAAAGTCACTGGAGGAATGAAGAAAAGCAGAGACCTCTAAAAGGGGCTCTTGCCAGGGAAGTCATGTGCCCCACTGAAAGCCCCGGATCCCAGGGTCCTGCCACCTGGTGCTGATGCTGCAGCCCTCCACCTCCACTTACCGTGCCTGCTGCTGGTTGGCCTCCACTTGGCTGGCCTGAAATGAAAGACACAAAGGTCCTTAGTTACCATGAGACGCATCTCATTTAGCAACTAGTCAGGGGAGGGGTAATTTGTTCTCATCCCTCTACACAAGGGGTCAGGACTCCCTCCCCTCCTATTAACCCCAGGGAGGAGATGCCAGCTGACCTGGGCATCCTGGACTTCCCGGGCCTGGCCTGCCTCCAGGAGGGCCTCAATGGACCGGATTCTCTCTGTGAGCTGTGAGTTCTCTGCCCTGGACTCCTTGAGCTGTCCATGTAGGCCACTCAGCTCCTCGCACTTGCTCTTCACCTCTGCCTCGGAGGACTGCAACTTGCTGTGCAGCTCTGTGCCAGGAGGGGGGCAAGAGTGGGTCAGCAAACGCCTGGGATGGATGCCACCCCTGCCCCTTAGCACATGAGCACCACGGACTCCTTCCCTGCCTCCTCTGTCTGCCTGGGGGTTTAAGACTTAATTCTGACCACTGGGACATATTAGCCTTGTTCTCAAGGATTCATTAGGATAGAATAAAATGCCCTCAGATCACTCATGGGAATAATGATAAAAATCTAAAATGGATTTCAGTTGCAATTTACAAAAATTTGTTCTCTATGGAACTGGCTCATATTAGCTGAGATCAAGGGAAGGGGTCTTCTGGGTGTGTCCTCCCTTGATGACCTCAGGTAAGTCCCATGGCTCTAAATGTCATTCACTATGACTGCGAAGTCCCAAAGCTCTGGTCTCATCCCCAAATCCACGCTCAGCTGCCTGACACTTCCCAATGCAGCTCTGCTTAGGCAGCTCGAATCCAGTCCTCCTCAGACCTCCCCATTGTGGCTGCCATGCTTTCCTGTGCCCCACCTCCCACCCACCCTCGAGGTCTATGTTCTACATCCACTGTCTGCCGAGTCCATTCCTATTGCCTTTTGGCCTGAATGGCTGCAAGAACCTCATCCCTGGTCTTCTGGGCCACTGCTGCCCCTTCCAGTCCATTCTCCACCTAGCATCAGAGCATCCGGGAGTGCAAATGAGATCGTGCCATCCCCTTGCCCCAAAGGCCCTGAATACTCCCCTTACTGAATACAGCACCCAAACTCATCACAGGGAGAGTCACCCATCTGGCCCCACACTGGCCACTTGCCTTCTTGCTTCAATCACTCGCTGACCTATTTCTTATACAGTCCAAATTCCAGTTCATTCCCATTTGCATAAGTCCTGTGCTGACCATTCTGCCCCGTCCTTCCCAACATCCAGACCTCAGATTAAACATCCTTCCCGCCCCCACCAACTGCCCAATCTAAAGCCACACCTGGCCCATTAGAGCAGGGGTCAGCAACCCAAGCCCATGGACCATCGCTGTTTTCGTAAATAAAGCTTTACGGAAACACAGTCAGGTCTGTCTGTTTATATATTGTCTGGGACTGCGTCTGCACTACGGCAGCAAAGCTGAGCAGTTGTCACATACACCATCTGGCCCATAGAGCCAAAAACATTTACTACCTGGCTCTTCACAGAAACAGCTTGCCAACCCTACTCTAGGTCACGCTGTCTATCTGAAGTCTGTAGAGCACAGGCTGTCAGACCCTGTCAACGGGTATCTATCTACCTATGTCTGTCTCTCCTGCTAGAACCTTGCCCTGACGCCCACTGCTTCACTCCTGGCCATGCCCTGGTGCCCACAGCAGTGCTCAGCCCATGGCCATCGCTCATGGTGAGCTAATGGCCATCGGGCTGTCACTGACATTGTATGTCTTCCTTCTCTAGAGGCCCTTGGTTCCCCCAACTTCGGCATCCCCTCCTGACTGTGAGGCAGACCTGTGAGCACAGGGGGACAGACCTCAGGCCCACCTTCCAAACCTGGCCTCTTGAGCTAGCTGAGCCAGAAGAGCTAAAAAGGTCCAGAAGAACTCAGCGAGAAAGCAAGCAACAATCTCTGGAGCACCCCAGCTCACCCGGAGCCACGACTCCAACTGGGTCACACAGCAAACGAGGCCCGAGGAAGCAGCACCTCTGGCCACCACTCAGCCCTCAAAGGCTCTTTCCCCCTATGCTCCCCATATCCTGCCCTCAGAAGCTCCACCCCTCACCCAGCCCTCACAAATTCCACCCCACTTCAGCTCTCCCATGGAGGTGAGCCTCACCCCTGCAGCTCCAGTCTGCCCCTGACAGAGCGCAATCCCTGCTTCACAGACTAACAGGACTGGTCTACTTTACAGGTTCTGGCCCTGGCACAGACACCCCAGCCCCTCCTGGGACCTCCAAGCCAAGCCTCTACCCTCACCGGCCAGCTGCTGCCGTTGCTCCTGGGCCTTCTCGGCATCCGCCCGAAGGCTGGCTTGGCTGGTCTGCGAGCGGCAGAGCTCCCGGCTGACCTCATCCAGGCGCTTCTGCAGGGCCTCCTCACTCTCCTTGTGAGACACCTGGAGAGTGGACAGAAGGAAAGAGCCATGAGGATACAGAAGGAAGGACAGACCCTCAGCTAGCTCTGAGGATGTGCAAGACACCCTGCCATCCACCCCAGGGACTTTTACAAAACCCGCCTGGATTTCTAAAGTCAGTTCATCCACTGGAAAAGCCAGAAGGTCATGCCCGCCCTAGCCCTAAAGAACTGGCTCAGGGGCCTCAGGTTAAGCAGCACAGTCATAAAAAGGAAAAAGGAAAAGTTTATTCCTGCATGCCCTATGTGCTACAACTTAAACCCCCAGTCTGACTTGAAGATTCCCTGAGTGGGCCCTTGTACAGTTCACATTTATGGAGCTCTTTTTCTGTGGAAGGCACTGCTCTAGGCACTGTGTATGTGTCACATAGTTAATCCCCAGCCACCCCATGAAACAGGTACTACTCTCATGCCTATGTTACAGATAGGAAAACTGAGGCTCTGAAATCCTGCAGCAGATAGCAGGGGCCTCACTGTCAACACGATACCATGCTCTGGTCTCCCTCAGCACCCATGGCCAGCCACTCCTAGAACAGACTCCTTGGTGTGGCTCCACGCTGAGGACAATACCCCGAGGCCTGAGAGGGCAGGAGATGCTCAGAGTTGGGGGCTTAATGATGAGAGCCAGGCCCAGGCCTTGGCCCCAGGCCGGGTCCTTAGAAATGACACAAGTAATGGCAACACCCTGGGCACCAGAAGCACCAGAACCACCCGAGCCACCCAGGAACCTTTAAAACATAATCATGGCCATGCCCACCCCAGTGGATCTGATTTCATTGGTCTGGGGGGGATCTGCTTTACATGAAAATCAGTAAACACCAAATTATCCACCTCGACTCCACCTAAACAATCCAAACCATGTTTATTTTGTCCATGTTCCTTTTGTCTCTTGTATACACACAAGCATCAGTCATACAATTTTGTTTGTCATTCTTGTCCCTTCCACAAGATAGACCCATTGCCCTATGTGCTATAGCCTAGTTCAATGACTGAGCAGAAAAAGGACCCAAAGCCCTTCAGCATGGAAGAATTCTTCGTTATCCAGAAAAGTTCAATGAAAAGCAGGCATGGTATCAAGGCTCCCCACATCCTGTCACCTTGCCCCGAAACAGGGCAGCTGGGGAACCTAGACGTGATCAGGCCAACAGGCAGCTGTGCGGCCACACTAGATACTGCCCAGTGCATTCTGGGGGGGCAGGAGGACAATCTTCCTTCCTCTGGAGAAAGGGCATCCTCCTTGGAAAACAAGAGCTTCTCAACCACATCTAGAGGCTGAGAAGAAAGAACTCTCACCCAACCTTGAAGCCAGAGGTTACTAATGTTAGTCTGGATGGCAATGGCCAGAGCTGTAGCACCAGAGGTGACAGTGAGCGTGGGAGAACAAACATAGCGCTGGGGCTGGACCCGGGTTTGAAATCCTGCCTCTGTATAAACTTGTGGTAGTTGCTTAATTTCTCCGTGCCTCAAATTTCCTTGTGGGTAAATTCCAGATAGCAACAGAACCTACTTTATATGGTTAGAATAAGAATTAGTTGAGTTAATACTTGTAAAGTTCTTAGAACAATGCTTAGCACATAGATGCTAAGAACAATGCTTAGCACATGGAAAGTACCTGTTTGAAGCTAGCGAGCTATAACTATTCATGAGGCCAAGGTTGTGGGTTCCAGTTCCAGCCCTGCCTGAGTCTCCAGCTGTCAGTCACGGCTGAGAAGGCATGACTCTGTGTGGCTGGGCAAGCCCTGACCCACCCCTGCTATGCAGACAGGTCTGGTGGGCAGAGTGAAAGGGGCACTGAGGTGGCCTCTACTTCAACTCACCTGCAGCTGTAGAACCTGCTTCTCGAAAGCAGCTGCTTTGGTCTCCAAAGCCTTCCGCTGCTGCTCCTCCTGCCGTGCCACCTCTGATTTCTCCATCAGCTCCTTGCTGACCTTGCTGAGCTCCTGTCGGAGCTTGGCCAGCTCTGCATTCTGCCTGCAAGACAGTCACCAGCCCCCAACTGACAGACAGAAGAGGGCTCAAGTCAGCTGTTGCTAGCCCAAGAGCTGCCCCTAGCTGACTGGGACCATGATATGAGCCGTCCCTCCGGGGCACCTGCTCTTTCCTAAGTAGTTATCCAAATCTTGGAGCTATATCAAAGCCCCTCTTGCATTATCAGTCAGGTGTGTGGACCAGAGAGAGCAAAGAGCAAAATGTGCACTAAAATATCCCACGGGTACCCCCTCTCCCCACCAAGGCATCTGGAAATTCAGATAGAAAAAAGGCAAGACACTCTACTCCTCATTGACAATCACAGTCCAAACAATCCCTGGGATGCACACTGTCTTGCGTCTATGCCCCCACAGGGCCAGGGGCAGTAGCCATTGGAGTCCATTCGCCTTGTTTCACTGGAGGCTACCCAAAGCAGGAGGCTAAGGCACTTTACAAAAGAGTCCCCAACGCTGCACAGAAGGTGGGTCTCGGGACCAGGGAGAAGTTCAGGAGGGAGGGAACATGACCTGACAGGAAAGGACAGGCGGAGCTCAACTGTTTTTTCTAGTGTAATCAGCATGCTTCCTTCACTAGACACCTCTCTTCAAGACGGGACTAATGGTCCAGCCAAGAAACAGCACCAGACAAGACGAAGGGGACAGACAAGACTGTCCACAACTCTGGGAGGCACGAAAACTTGCTAAGACCAGCTCTGTCTGGTGCTGGATGTTGAGGGGAGTCCCACCTCCGTACTTGGATTTCCTCATCTGCACCAGGGAGCCATACAGAACCCTTTGCAGGATTGTTAGTTCATTCTTTACAGTACCAAGATGCAAGACTGCAGAGCTCATGTGGCAGGCCAGACACCAGCACCCTGGGAGGGAGACGAGAGGCTGGGTGGGCAGCCCACTGGGACTGATTTGCAGTTCTGGGAGCGGCCTGGGAACAGCCATCCCACTCGGGCAGAGTTTCCACAGACTGATAGTCAGTGGCTGCCAGGTCTCCATGCTTTGAAGCTTTCCCCAAGATGGGAACCATAGCAAATACGTGACAGGAGAAGCCAGAGTGTTCCTCCATCTCCGTGTTTACCTTCTGCTTATGGCTGCTGTGAAGAAATCGTCACAAACCTCCAACCCAAACAACAGGCCAGGGCAGAGACGAAGATGAAGACACACAGCCAGAGGGGACCTCCAAAAAAAAGGGGACCAGCCTGGGAAAGGTGGCCTTCAGGTCTCACTCTGGGCCAGGAGGGCCACCAGCAAAACAGAGGTGGGGGGCAATGATTTCCCTCTCTGGTCCAACATTATCCCCCTGACTTCAGCGAAAGCACCCTCAGGTGCCTGTACTCTTTGCCTTGGTCAGTTCTCTTGGCATAGAGAAATGTTCAGGAGATATGCAGATCCCCAGAAACTCCCTTCAGGACGCTTCAGGCCAAGAGAAGGCAAAGAAATGTGAATTAAAAGAAAATGCAGGGTGGTTTCCTCCCGGCCAGCCTGTTGAGACCATAAAGCTCAAACTAGAGAATCAAAATAATGTCAAGGTGTCCTTAACATGGTGAGGCTCTGTGCTGCGCTCTGGGATTGGCCCACTTGCTGTGCACTTTCTAGCCCTTCAGATCCAAAGAGGCAACACTGAGATCAAGAACTGCTTAGCAAGCTGGGCCGCTGTGCTGTGAAACAGTACTTATCACCAATGCATCAAAAGCACATGTCCCTCCAGCACAGGAGACCTCGTCCCCCGTGGAGAATCAAGGCACTCAGGCCCTACACCACATCAAACTCTGATCTTAGACAATTCACTTGGCCTGGATATTCGGGGTCACAATCAGAGTTTGAAAACCTCAAATCAGGATGTTGTGAAAAACAGATATGGAAAAAGTATCTGCTCACCCAGGAAAAGTATATGCTGGCTGCGGCCAGGACCTGCGGGGCACCTGATCACATGGGCATGGGCATGCTGGAGCTAACCTCTCCCTGCAGCCTGACCATGTGAGAGGATGCCAGCCATGCGCTGGAAGGCTCAGCTGCTCAGAACCAGACAAGAGATGGAGGATCAGAATGGAGTTCCAAATGGGGAGGTGCAGAAGTGCACAGCCAGCCCCAGATCCAGAAAGGAACTAGAGGGCACCCACTTCAGCCTTGTAAGAGGCTCAGGGACCCTCCCCGGCTCCGGAGACCCCCGGACTGTGCTGTTGCAGAGCCTAGCTGGGAGCACTGAGCTTACTTGCTCTCCACCTGGCTCGTGGCTTGGTTCAAGGCGTCCCTCAGGATGGAGTTCTCCTGCTGCAGACGGGCCAGCTGTGTGTTGGGGCCATTCTCCAGCTGCTCCTGAAGAGTCCGGATCTGAAAATCATTGATGGGACATCAGAGTGCCGCTTGGCCTTACAGAGAGAGCTGACTTCTGGAGCAAGGTTAGTGAGGTCGCAGCCTGCACACCAAACCTTCAAGGGCTCTGCTTCTCCACGTGAGGTGGGGAGGACCTCTAAGAACAAGGGATCTGAAAACTGAACAGCTCCAGCAACAGGAGCTTGGGGCCAAGAATGAAGCCCAGCCACACACCTCCTCGCTCCTCTGCCTCCCAACCTACGGCCTCCAGGTGGCAAAGTTCTTAGCCCAGAGTCCCAGACATGCTTCGCGCACTCTGCCTTCTTGGTCTGAGACAAAGGACACAGGCACAACCACAGCCTACAATTAACCCAAGGGAGCCTCAGTTCCTGCCCTCTAGCCCATGCTGAACAGGGCCTCTGCAGGTTTGAGCACATGAGGCCAAGGCTCTCACCACGCAGACCCAGCTGGACAGGCCCTCTCCTGGCCACATTCCGGAGCTGTGCAGTTTTTAGGTCTTTGCTTTAGGTAATCCTCCCAACCTCAAGTGGAAAAGGTGGAGCCAGCATTACTCTAGGGTCACATGAAGGCCGAGAACTTGACCCACAGGCACCCAAGTGATGGGACACAGGGCTGGCCACTTGGGACCAGAATACTTTCAAAAAGTGCTCTTTACAATGCATGATGCTACATCTTCCTGGTTAGTTAACATTGAACACACACAGTAGGCTGGCTGCCAGTATCTGGTCAGATAAAACAGCTGCTTCCTCCAAAAACTAACCAGATTCTGCATATCCCACCCCACCTCCACCGCCAAGGGCATCCTGAACTGCCCTTTGGGAACCATTCCCACCCTCCCTGGTCCCCTGACTGTGCCCCTGCCACCCCTGCCCACCTTGCCCTGCAGCTGCTGAACCTCCTTCACATGCTCCCGGTAGCTGGCCTGCATTCGGGCCTGCACAGCCGTGATCTCCTGCTCCCTGGCCACCAGCTGCTTTTTCACTTTGGCCTCCCCAGCTGCTGCCTTGGCCTTTTCTGCTGCCAGCTCCTGGAGAAAGCAAAGAACAGAGGCTGGTTAGGCAGGGCAGGTACTTATCAGATGGGACCAAGACCATTAGAACCCAGAGCAGCGGCTGGGACTGGGAGTACCTTCAGAGCAGAGCCACAAGACCCCTCTTCCTGGGTTCTCAGACAGATCCACGCCAGCGCAAACAGCAAGCAAGATACAAAAGGTCCCCAGAAAACCCCCCTGGTCTGACCAGTTAAGGGCTAGATGTCAGGCTTTGGACACAATGGATGTGGTGGACACAGAAAGGAGCTAAATAAACACAGCATGTTGTCCCTGGGTTCTCCGGAGACACTGGCTCAGTCCCACTGAGGTTACAACACTCCACTTGGCTTGGTCCCTGACATCCAGGCCCCAGAACTCCTACCTCTAATTAAGCACCTTTGTCAAGACTGACAAAGCTCCAAATTTTTATGGCTGGGATGGGGACGTGACTAGGGGGTCAGCCCCACAGTCTTCCACCCCAGGCCAGGGAGTTTCTGCTCTGGGCAGTGTTGGATGCCACAATGAACACAGGATGCTGGACCTGGGGATCCAGAGGCTGAGGCAGAGGCAGAACACAGGGTGGGAAGGACAGGCGCAGGGAGGGAAGCTGGCTGGAATCTGTATCATCCCAGAAGGAATGGCAGTGGACGTAAGCCTTGTGGAAGCAGAGAATCAGTGTGAGCAGGTGCTCTGCATCTGGTGGGCCTCCAGCCAGAATGGCAACTACTTGGTGTGGGTCCAGTTGGCCTGCGAGACTGGGATGTAAGTGTCCCAGGAGATTCAAGGCTCTGTCCCTTTTCCATCCTGGGCAGTGCATCAGAGAAGTGAGAAATCCTCTCCCTTTCTGGGCCAGGGCTGCAGGGAGGCCCATCCCAAAGGGCCAGAGTGTCCCTCCTATCTGAGATGGGGGAGAACTGGAAGCCAGGAGAGGAGCTGGGAGCATCAGGATTGCCAATGGGTGCCAGAGCTGCTCTGTGTGCCTGGCATTCCTTTGGACCAGTGGTCCCCTACCTTTTTGGCACCAGAGACCAGTTTTGTGGAAGACAATCTTTCCACAGGAGGGCAGGGGGCGGGGGGACAGGACGTGGAGCTCAGGAGGTAATTCGAGTAAAGCTTCAAATGCTCACCTGCCACCCGCCTCCTGCTGTGTAGCCCAATTCCTAACAGGCCACGGACCAGTACCGGTCCACAGCCCGGGGGTTGGGGACCCCAGCTTTGGGCCACCTGGGACCCACTGGTCCCACTTTTCAAAGACGATCTTTCTCCTGGCTCCACCTAGGGTGAGAGCCCACAAGAGCACGATGTCCAGACAGAAACACTTCATGGATTACCTGCAGACATGGGAGGGGTGGCTGACGTGGTATGCCCTTTCTGGGAGAAGCAGGTGTCTCATTCAATTCTCTGAGTAAGAGAGGATCTTGATCCCCAGTTTAAAGCTGCGTTCACTGAGCCTTGGGAAGGAGACATTGTCTCAAGCAAGGGAGCGACTGTACGTGCAGAGGTGGTCTGGAACCTTGGACTGTTGAGTCCAAAAGGGTCCCAGAAAGTGGGAGAAACGACAAGGTGCCTTACTCCTCCGGTTGGCCTGGTACCCCAAAGAAGTAGGGCAAGGTAACCTAGCAGGAATTCAAAGTTTCTCCAAGCTTCTTCTAACACACATGCCCCTGCCAGCCCCACCAGCAAAATTCCACATAATAACGACGCAGGGAGACCCCTTCTAGAACAGGATCCAGGCTTGGAAGAAGAAACCAAAGCTCAGAGAGACCCTGGAGTGCCCAGAGCCACACCAGCAGCAGGTGGTGGAGCCACATGTGGGTCACCCTCTGCCCACCTCTGCTGGCTAATGGACACCCAGAGGCTGGCACTGAGCATTCGTCTAAGGACAGCCTTCCTCACCCTGGGTAGGATCCATGCAGTTCTGGGTATCCAGCCGGGCTTGGGGCATAAAACTGGCAATCTGTTGGGAATAGGACCCCAAGGCCACCAGAATTCAATGGGATTTCCCTTCCTTTTACCTCTGGGCTTTTTTTAAAAGGCAGAGAAAGACCAGCTTTTCCACAGGGCATTTGTTTAGCCCTCCTTGGCTTCTTTTTCTCTTAAGAACTCAGAATCCCAGAATTCTCCATTGCTTGTCAAGTTCTTAATTCTGTTACAAGGGTTAGATTCAGTTTTTTGAAAGGCATGCCCAGCAGTGGTGGGGATGGGGCTGGGAGAGGAGGCATGGCACCATCGCAAGCACTGTTGGCTCAGAAACGGCACTCTGCTCTCCAGTCCAAGAATAGGCCCTGCTTGGTGTGAGTTTCCAAGGCCTGCTGAGGCATGGACAGTAGGAAGCTCCTATCAAAAAGGTCTGCCACCAAGAATATCGCCCACTCCACCCCTGGGAGCACACCCACCCTAAGGGTCTCCTTGACTACATGAAGTTAAACCCTGACCCCCAGGTCAAACAAACACAGGATGGGGTCTAGTCCAGAGCCTTGTCTCAGGATAGACACCCCATGACAGGACACCTGGTGCCTAAGACAACAGCTAGAAAGATGGTTTTCTAGAAGAGCTGCACCAGAGCCATGTGTGGTTCCTCAAACCCATGCACAGAGCCCAAAAGACTCTCAGAAGGCTAGGACAGAGGTCTCAGGGTACCTAAGTCTGTTATTAACTCCTACAGCTGGTGTCTGAAATAGTCCTTGAGCCCAGCTCTGCTGAAACTTCACCCATTTGGAAAGCACAGATCCGTCACAGGGAGCAATCCACAAGGACAAAGAAAACATTTGGAAGTAACCAGATCTTTTCCCTCCCACAGGGAATTAAGAGGAACTTCCACATTCTCAATAATTTGGTTTCTTATATAACTTTCCTCAATGGTGCTGGACTAAGAGATATGACAAGAATGAAGTTAACACATCAACTCTGTCTAAAACTTGCAACAGAGAAATGCAGATACCCGATACCCACGGGTTCCAGAAGCACAAGGAGGAAAGATGGCTATGCAACAGCCATCAGAGGCATCCTCTTAGCTGGTCTCAGGCCTCGGTAGCCTCTTGCTGACAGGTGGCCTGTTCAGCTGAGCCAAGCAAGGCAGCCAGAGTCACCAGGGACAGATACAATGGCACATTACAGTAACGATGACCTCTGTGCTGAGACAAGAAAATGGGGGCTCAGGAGGATTCTCGAGGTAGGGTAAATTAAAGTCTTCAAGGACAGAGAAAAGATTTCCTGCCAGTCAGGCAGTGAAGGGCATTAGAGGCTAATGGAGAAGGAGGAGGAGGAGCACCCGAGGTGGTGCTCAGAGTACAGACTTGGGCCTGAGATCAGGAGCCGCTGGCAGTTCTTAAAAAGGGCCTCACAGGATCAGATTAGCACTTGAGAGTCCAAGAGGACCTCCTCTGGCTGCAGGGAAGAGGATATGGTCAGAAGAAGGAGGGCTGGACACACCATCAGACATCTCCACCTCGGAGCCAAGGCCTGGATTCCTGGAGGACAAGATGAGTAATGAAAACTCACAGGCCCCTGCAGCTGGCAGCCAGGGAGATCCACAATGGGAGGGCTGGAAATGCATCTAGACCTGAGGAGAGTGTCTGCAGATTAGCTGCCACTGTGGTTTTGGAAATCTCGTAAAGCAGCCACCACTGAGGGAGAACAGTGAGGGTCCAACACCAGGGGTAGGGTCTTTGGGGCCTCCTTCTGCAGGGAGCACTTGCCCATGGTGGCCAGAGACACTAGGAATGGGGAAGAGAGAGGCCAGCATCACTGTCAGAGGTTGCACTTATTCATTCATCTTACCTGCAGCCCATCTTAAATTCAAGGTGGCAGGCACAAGGAACTGTAGCCAGGCAACCACATGGCTGGTCACCCATGGGAACACTCACTCTTGTTTCTTCTCACTTGAACTTTACTTTGGGGGTGCCAACAAATTCTCAGATTGTCCAGAAAAAGAATATGAAAGACAGCTCCTGAAACTACAGACTTTTAACCAGTGGTGTGCTGGTCAGCTGGCTTTCAGGGAGGAGGTTCTGATTTATAGCACTGTCCCATGTTATAAATGCTCCTAGCCTAGGGCACAACACGGTACATCCACCCGGAAGAGATGTGCAATTGGCTCTTGGGGGCAGGGCAAATGGCTCCAGCCACCCTGCATTTAACCAACAACCCCAGAGGGGCTCGAGGGAAGGCCACATGTGGAAAGTCTTGAGAGAGATCCTTCCTCCCCTCGGGCAGAAGCTACCAAACTCTACTAAAGGCCACAGAGACCTGCCTTTTCCTTTCCTTTTCCTGGGCAGAGCATTAACAAAGAATAAGCAGTCAAAGGCTCATCTTCTACTCCTGCCATTCCCTACCAAACAAACTTTCCCATTTGCCTCAGAGCTGCATTCCTCCCTCCGATGTAAGAGAGAAGCTCCAGCTGACTCATCTGTAGTTCTTCTCGAATGAGCAGAAGGATGTGCCCAGAGGAGAGGCTGTAGCCCAGACACTGTGGGGCATTCTGAGGCCCAGGCCAGCACCTGTACCCACTGCACCAACAGAGGAGACAGGTAAACAGGGAGAGGGCAAGAGCAAAGCTCAGCATTTTGCTGGGAAAACCTAGTTCATGGGCTGGGGCACCACCACTTTCTCCTCAGGAGAGGGGAGGAGAAGCCTCAGTGAGTTCTGGCAGGGGGAGAATAGCCCCTTGCACATGTGTCCTGACTTATTCAACTGTTGTTCACTGAGTACAAATGTTATACACCAAGCCATCAGCTGACACAAGGAGCCAGGTTTTCCCTGTAGGATCGCTTCACAGACATCAGAAAACAGAGAATAGCAGCCCCTCCACCTACCTCCCCACCAGTTTTTCCTCCAATTCCAAGAAAACAACTGTGGATCAACTGTGCCCATCCTCCTTTCAGGGTGTATACTCTAAAACAATGGCCCATCACTGTGGGGCAGGCCAGTGACATTATGGTCCACCCCCTTCACACACTGAGGGCCCTAACCACACTTAACATTTTCCTGCATTCTTAGTTCTTAGAAGGGCGCCACCACCCCACAGAGCTCCACAGGGGCTGCAAGGCCAGCCTCAGGCTTCACACGGTCGCAGTGCACCCTCATTTGAGGGTCAGTTAGAACAGACGGTCCTGAGCACGGAGCTGCAGTACGGAGATCAACCCCACAATCCAGGGGCTCTCGGGATGGGGCATGTGCTCAGCGGTACCTTATTGAGTTCCCTTAGTTTGCTCTTGGCAACGGCTGCATCTTCCTGCTCTGTGGCCAGCAGCTTTTCCTTCTCTTCCAGCTGGCGTTTCAGAATCGCCACAGGGTCGCCCTTCTGAGTGGCCTAGAAATGTCCACAGAGCCGGGTTAACAAAGGGTAAAGACAGACACTTGGTTTGTCCCCCCAAGCCCAGCAATCAGACTTTGACCCAGCAAAAGAGCAGAGTCCTCATGAGGTAGGAACAGAAACTTCAAGATGAGCAGGTGCTATCCTGACTCCAGACACTTCTGGGGGGAAAGCCCCCCTGCCTTAGCCACCCAGTCTGTAGGGCCTCCAGGGCTCATATGCACAGAAGCTGTTGGGCAAAAGTAGTAGATCTTTGAGGCAGTTTTTATGAGTGTGGTGTTTCCCTTTAACTCAAGTCAGTGATAGGGCTTCTTCCTGCCACTGAGGGGCAGGGGCCATTGTTTCTGGCTCAGTGCCCACCTCTTAGATGCTGTGTGCAGCCCACAGGCCACTGGCTGAAGCATAAAAGCCATGGGAGGGAAAGTGTAGCCTAAGCTGAGTCCAGGCCTCTCTCCTTGGAGGGAGAGTGGTCATCCTGACCTTCTCCAGCCACTCACGCCCAGGGAACTTCCTGCCACCGCCACCCCTCCCCCGCCTGATGCTGAGTAAGCAACTCCCTGAGACTGCATGACACGCCACGGCTCAGCAAGGGCCTGGCGGGGAGGAGCCCCCAACTGGCCTCTCAGGACGCTCCTCAACATCTCTAGGCACTAAGTTGCCACAAAATTCTTTATCAAAATTACCTATAATTCCAATTCTGATTAAGGGTCAAATAAACGTACCACGCAGCACTTCCTGACAGCAGCTTATTTGCTGAAGTACAAGAGGGTGGGTGCCTGCCTCAGAACTGGCCCCCAACAGCAGGAGGGAGGGTGCTTCTGGGCCCATCACAGGGTTCCCTTACTCACAGTGTGTCCCTACACATATTCCTTCCTGCACGCAGAGCCCTGGCCACAAGCCAGCCAGGCCCGAGTTTCTGTGTTCCACACCCAGGCTCCCCGTAACTCAGAGCTCTGCCCGGGCTCTTTGTGTTTTAGTGGTTTGGCCATGGCTGGGCTGCGGTAGAAACCAAAGGATCTGCAGGGTCATTTATGTAGCCTCTGCTTAAGAAAGGGCAGCACAGTTCTGCCAAGAAAGGGAAGTGGAGGCTGTTCCCTGTGCAGCTTGGCAAGCCACGTGTAGCCTGCCCCAGGACCAGATAACCACAACTCACAGGTCCCTGAGAGGGAGAGGGAAGGGCAAAACCACCCACGCCAGCTGCAGAGACCACTGAATGTGGGTGGGGAAGGGTGGGTTCACCTTATGCCAGGTATCCTGAATGATGCCAGCCTTCTCGGAAAGGATCTCAATGAGCCGCTGGGCCTCACCCTCGTTGAATACCATGCTTCCAACTGTGGAGACCAGCGTCTTGTAGGGGAGGTAGAGAGGACTGTCAGTGTCCGGGGGCCCTGTACAGACAAAAAGAGCAGGGACTTACACACAGACATGAGCAACCAAGCCCATCCCACCCCAAAGCAGCAGGGGCCAGTGAGAGCCTAGCACCATGTCCAGTTGCCTGGGATAAGGTTCCTTGACTTATGATGGGTTTGCATCCCAACAAATCCATCATAAGTTGAAAATATCATAAGTCAAAAATGCACTTAATACACCTAACCTACCAAACATCACAGCTTAGCCTACCCTATTTTAAACGTTCTCAGAATACTTACATTAGCCTACAGTTGGGCAAAGTCATTGAACGCATATCTGTTTTACAATGAAGTGTTGACTATTTCATGCAATTCATTCTGTGTAGTACTTTTGAATCATCATAAAGTTGAAAGACTGTAGGTGGAACCATCGTCATTTGGGGACCATCTGTGCTTAGAAATGGAATAAACTGAGGTCCCCACACCAACTTCCTAACTGCCCAAAGACAGCTGAAGGGGGTGCACAGGTAAAGAAAGGTGGGGTGTTCCTGGGTTGGGGGTGATTCCCCTACCCTCATCATCAAAATGAGCAGAATTAATCAAGGCAATGGTATTTTTCCCTTTTTTCTCAGACAGGATTCTTCTTTTTTCCTTCTTTTCTCCAATAGCTCAGTAAAGTCCCTGTATAACCAAGCTCTATGGTCCTGTGGGTCCTGACTCACCAGCGAGCCTGTCATTACCCACAAACACAGATGCCTACAGCCTCACTGCTGCAGTCATGGGAGAAGCATGGAAAGCAAAAGGCCCATGTCTCCAAGGCTGCGGTTCCTCTGATACTCCAGGGAAAAGGAGGCTGCCTCCCACACACCCAGGTTCAAGCACAATTTCCAGCTCTCCCTGGATGAAGCTTAGGCACATTTTAGGAGAAGGAGGGCCAGACCAGGTTCTTCAGGAATGGGCATACCCATTCCTCAGGCCATTAGTGACCTCTGGAGGAGACAGAGCCATTTGCCAAAACTCAATTGTCACTCCTGAAGCACTCCTGATGCTGCCACCCCCACCCCCCAAAATACTTTGCCTCATTGTAGGCTCTCAAAGCAAGAAAGGATAAACTGAAATGTCCCATCTGGCAGGATCCCTGCCTGAAATGCCTGGGCAATTACTTATGCTGAGGCTCAACTCTGCCCCGTAGCTGAATGACAAGGCCAAAAATGAGCTGAAACCAAGAAAACAGGCCAACTTGCGGTGGCCCCTTCAGTTAGGCCCACCTCACTGAAGATAATGAACAGGGAAGGTTTCCATGGCAACCCTACATTCTCTGGTTTGTCACAGTATTTTCACTGACTAGTCACGATATTTTCATCACAAGTCACACAGTTAACATGATACCTTAATAAGGGGACTGTGGGATGGGGGTGATCTGGTTGCTATGAGTACCTTCATCTTAGTGTTCCTTAACCTTGCTGAGCCTTGAGATTAGAAATAACCACAGTGACACTGAATACCTAAAAGCTCAAGGGTGTCATGAATATGGATGGGTGGGTGGGGAAAGAAGCATGTCTCCTTCAGCTTTCTGTCTTTTCATTGAAATATATATAAAATATAAAATAATTTCAATGGTAAACTTATGAACACTAGAAAAAATCCTGAGTACAGCTAAGCTCCCCCTCCCCACCCCCCAAAAAAAACAAATAAAAAACACTCTCTTGTTCACTATCTGGAAAAAACCCTACTGTTAGCATTTTGGGTTACAGGCTTCCAGCTTTCCTCCTTTGGCCTGTAGACAGACATTTATTGCCAGGGTTTTCTAGAAGGAGGACCACTTATTTCAAAGATACCACTGGAGTAAGACTGGGCAAGACAGTCTCTCTGATGCTGATACTACACAGATAATTTCCTGTCCTCACTCAGAAAGGTCTACTCCTGTACCTGCCTGGTACACTGGCCATCAGCCATATATGGCTACTTGGGCACTTGAAACGTGGTAGTATGAACTGAGGTCTGTTACAAGTAGATGTATACTCTGGATTTCAAAGACTTTGTATTAAAAAAATATAAAATCTGTCATAATTTTTTTATATTGATTGTATATTGAAATTAATAACATTTTGAGTAAATTGGGTTAAAAGAAAATGAATTCCATTTGTTTCTTATTTGCCTTTTTAAATGTGGCTACTAGGAAGGTTTAAATTCCATACATGGCGCACACTGTGTTTCCACTGGACAGGCTAGTCTGCTCCCTTCCAGCCCTGGAGACCCACCAAGACACTCCCTGCTGAAGTCCTCTGGCAGCCCCTGTCCCCACAGGGGCCTCAGAGTGACCAGAGGCTCAGGTCTCTCCTGAAGGCTCTCCTTGAAGACCATCCTTGTAGGCCCCTAAGGCCCCCACTGTCCTGCTGGGATGAAGGGGACATCAAAGTAATGCAACCACACTTCACTGTGAAATGTCATTTCCTTCACAGGCATTACCCCAGTAGTCTTGACAAATGTCCCTTCCCTCCTGGAGGTCTAGGAGAGACAGGCCCCCAAGACACCCTGTCTACAAACTGTTTCTGAGAGTATTCTGTGACAGTGTCACTCTAATACACCTTTGGTAAAACTTTATAATGTAATTATATTAAACTTTATTAGATATATTAACGAATAAAGTAATGAAAACTTGTAAGAAGTGAAACAATCCAAAGTTAAGTACAGCAAAACTTAATTCCCCCTACCCACCACCCCCTCCCAGAAACTTTCATGGCCTTCTCCAACCTCATACAAATGTTATCTTTTACATGACTTTACAGAGCCATAACTACATTTTTTCATTAAATCTTTTAGGTAAGAATGGTGCTGTCTCTATGCTTCCCAAATCAGGGCAGTATAACTGAAAGAAAAAGGGGCTTGGAAGTAGGAACCAGAACTCTAGACCTCTGTGGGGGTCACATTTATTTCCAGGTTTCAAGATCCTCTCACTATGCCAGTAGCACTAAGCCCACATTGATGAGGCACTCATGACTGGGAGATGGGCACACTATGTGCCGGCCCATCCCCCAGGTCTCTAGCAAATACTTGGAAAACTAGAAATAATCCTTGGTATTGTGAAATCTTAAGGCACCAAAATAAATTTGTCAAAGATTCAACATCTAATCTATTAAACCAGAGACTTCAAAAAACTCGTGAGGCAGTGAAATCTAGTGCCATCGGCTCACCGAGGGGGCCTGCTCTTGCAGCTAATTTTGCCTACCTTGGTGAGTCTAAAATACCAGCGACAGGGCAGGGAGGCCTGAGGAAGAAATGAGGCAGCAGAAGAGCAAAGAGTGAAAAGGAAGGGCCAGTATCCCACTGTTCTGGAGTAATCCAGACTCCTGTCTGGCAGGGATGGGACAGGTCTGGGCTCAGGGGGAAGCCTCTTCAGAGTGGGGTGGTCTTGGGCATGTTCCTATGGTCTGAACCAGAAGCCTCAGAGTTGGGGACTTGTTTTAGGAGAGCTGGACAAGAGATTTTTATGTGTTATCTCCTGACCTTTAGTGCTGACAACTCCATGCAAAACAGATAAAGAAAACAGCTATGGGTCAGGTCCAGCCTTCAGGTTACCTCTGCCCCTGGGTATAGAGCTGATGGTCAGAACAAGGCCCCTCGTGGCCCGGGCTCTAATTCTAGCTCAGCTCTTTCCTGCCTGCTCATCCTAGACAAGTGGTTTCACCTCTTTGCCCGTTTCCTCATACGTGAAATGGGGGTAGTAATTGTTCCTCTCTCACAGCCTCACTGCTATGTGCTTGAACAATGCTTGGCACAGAGTAAAGTACTGCAGAATCCACCCACTGGGCCACCTTCAAGCCCCAGTCATAGGAGATTAACAGACCCTGACCCCTCTCTGAACAGACTGCACCTAGGGAGGAGCTCAGGGTGGCTGAAGCAATTCTGCCTTCTCTCCTACTCCTACTAATGGAATAGAAGTTATACAGAGGTGGCACACGGGGGCCAGCCCTCCGCTGACATAGCACCACAGGCTGCGGACCCTCTGGTTCCTGCCTTGCACCACTGTCCTCACTCAGGAGGTTAAAGGGGCAGAACACATAGGTAAGTGAGGAGCCCTCTACCTCCCTGGGCTCTCAGCCAAGAACGCAAAGCTCAGATAATGTGCGTAACGCTTCAAATTCCAAAACTACGCATCCTTTCACAACCATATTGGGAGACTTAATCACCTAAAATTAAACTTGTCTTGCAAACAAAAACAAAAACAAAAGGCACTCAGGAATCTCTTTCTCACCGGCAACCGGGGTCCTTTGGGGAGAAGTTTCTCTCCACCTGCATCATTACCAGGACGCCAGTGGCCAGGTTCCAGCCAAAGGTGACCCATTGTGTCCCACAACTCAGCACTGTTTCAGCATCACCCCCTCCAGGCTCCAGTTACTGAACACTTCTGGCACTGTTTGTGCTCAGCTTATTCAACCAACTGGGAGGACGCTGGTACTGCTCTGCCCCAGGAAGTGCCTCTGGAGCTTGAGACAGCTGGTGATCAATAGGAAGATATTATTGCCACGGCCCTGTAATGGGCTCCAGCCCAACTCCAGCTGTTGTTTCAGGTGCCTAAGGCAGGCAGGTCCAGGTGGTCTCCACACACAAAGTATGGACCTACTGTGTCCCTGGCAGTCTACAAAAGGCTAGGCCTGGAAAGGTAAGTTAGGGGTAAAAGTGCCAGCTAACTCGGGCAGAGGTGACAGAGGAAACGGAGAAGGCAAACACACAGCAGAGCCACACAGAAGGAACCTGGGGGCTGTGTGCATCACTGCAGAAGCAACTATGGCAGCAACACCAGAAAGGCTTTTAAACAGGGCATACTTGAGCCAAACACTACTGGGTAAGGAGAAGGTGAGGGCTGGCGCTTTAACAAGGGGAGCAGCACAGGACTGGCACTGAGCTTGTAAGGGGCCTTGCTGATCAGAGCGAGGAAAGTGAGGCCAGAGTTCATCCAAGTCTTCACAGGCCCCAGGAATCTGCATTTTATTCCACAGGCAAGAGGCAAAGCATAGAAGCGAACAAGGTTTGCATATTGGGAAAATTATTCCAGCACATCCAAGGAGACAAGGTTGGCGACAGATCAGAGAAGGGCCCAGGGCCACGGACCTGGTCTGAGAGTATTTAGGAAGCCAAGCTATGGGGACAGAGGACCAGGTATCACCCTAGTGATTCTGACAGCAGAACCTGCCACAGGGCTGTTGTCTTAGGAGTTGGGGGAGAACACCAATGGCAAAGACACTCGTTTTGTCAGAGAATGTGTGGACCAGTCTGAAGGTCTCAGACAAAGAGATGCAGACAGAATGGCTGCTGCCTCTGGACTGTGCACAGGGAAACCCCAATAGTGTAGGTCAAGGAGCCTTGCACAGCCCCCCAAAAGAAAGCCAGACACCTATGTCAGGGTGCCTTCCAGGCTGACATCCCCGGTCACCTAAGCCACACTCCAGTCAGAGGCTCCAGGGCCCCAAGAAGGGCTCCTCTGCTCCTTCTTGAAGCCTAGCACCACACAAGCAATCATCATTTAGAGATGGAAGACAAGTCCCTGACTCCTATAGACCCCAAGTCCAGAGGATGTCCCCCCGAGAATCACAGAAGCAGGTAAGCAGGTGCACCTGTCTCTAGAAAAGAGAAATTTGGGCCAGCATTGCCTCTGGCCTCTCCACTAGCTACATGTTCATTGACAGAGAAGGATCTTCCTGGGCTTGTGGGAGAGCAGCCTTAATGAGGCCGTTGATGAAAGGTCTTTCGAAAGCACCGGCAGCAGTGGCTGCAGTCTCTGCCATCCTCACCCATCCTCCATAGTGGAGGTAGGCCGTGGGCAGCATGCATGCAGCAGACTCCAAGCCGAGACCAGCACTGCACCGAGGCTAGTCTGCCCTCATGACTGGAGGCACTCAATCCCTGACTGCTACAGACACTAACATCTGGCATTTCAATTGCACTGAAACAAAGTATAAATGATGTCAAGAACAACGCTGTACGGGGCCTTTGAATCAGGACTTTTCCTTTGGCTGGAGAAAAAAATAATCTGTTAACTAACTGAGAAATTGTGCTCTGAATGATGGCTAATGGAATTTTTAAAAATTCTATAACTTGCGTTACTCTTTTTCATTACACTTTTTTTCCTCCAAATTTGGGGGGGAAAAATTATATCTGAAACATGAACACCATCTATAGCTTCTCTAAGACATGGCAGTACCACACTGATACTTGGCTTGCTTCCTTAGGGGATGCTTTTATTCTTTTCAAAAAGAAGAAAAGAGCTACATTTGAAGAACTTAAGAGAAAGTGAATAAAGGCTCAAAAGCCCCATGGAGATTTCTTCAGAGTTTCGGGCCCTGAAAAACTGAGTTAATTTCAAAAGAAAGAGTATCAGACTTACTCTCGATACGTACCTGTCTGTTCCTCAGCAGTAAAAGGGGTGCTACAGATAGAGGCCCAGGCTCTAGCTCTCTTCCCTGCCCTACCATTTGCTGGTCACTTGATTTCTAGGCTTTGGTTTCTGATTTTGTAAAACAGGTAAAAATATAAATCCACCTTTCAGAATGTTAGGGGGATAAATTCACAGAGAAGAGCTTCATAAACCACACATCTAACCAGACATCTGGTTGAGAACAACGGTGTCACACTCCCAGTGGTGATACAGCACCAGGCCTCAGATACAGCAAACCCATAGCACAAAGGACAGCGCCAGGAGAGGGGAGGTGGAATAGCAGGAAAGAAGAGGTGGCATTTTTATCAAGTTACCTGGTTGAAGATGAGGCCCCTCTTAAGTTGCAAACACCTTGAGTAAAGTCTTCCTGGTAGGTCTAAAAATTTTTCTCCATCTCCCTTGACCTCTAGTGACCCTTGCCCCACTGATTAGGTTATACAGTATGATCCTATTTGCATTTCCACCCACTGTGGCAGAGGTAGAAGTGGCCTGTTGAAGCCTCTTTGCACAACATGGAGCTTCCAGGCCCCTAGGACACTGTCAGCTTTGCAAATGCAGGACCCACCTTAAAGTTTCCTTCTTAGCTCAGTTTGTGACCATTTCCTGGGTGCCCAGGACAGGGACAGGCCTGAGAAGAATTGGCCACTTTCTTTCCTCCATGTGGCTCTCCTAAAAGAGCGAGGATTTCTTTCTGTTGCTCAGAGGATGCTCAGAGGACCTCTGATCAGGGCCGGACTAGCTCACAGTGCCTGAAAGGACAGGAGTTCTGTTTGGTACAATGAGGGCCTGTTTATTTGCCTCAGACAAATAATGGAGTTTTTGTTTCAGAACATGTTACAGGAAACTGCAGAAGGGAAATGCAGAAGGGTAAAAAGAAGATATTAAGATTTATCCACAGTCCTGTCCCCCAGAGATGGCCTCCTTCTTCCACATGGGGGGGGGTGGGGGGTGGGGTGTGTGTGTGTGTGTGTGTGTGTGTGTGTGTCAACATGGTCATCATGGGGTTGTAAAATCCTGTGTCTCCTGAAGAGTGGTTGGGCTCCCCTGGCCCTGTTGTGGTAGCCTCCTAGCCCCAGAGTAAACAGCCTGTGTCTGCAGATGGGGAGGGTATCAGGCATAAAGGCAGCCCACCATCCAAGAGAGCAGGGCCATGCCCAGAGAGCCCACCTGGTTTCAGCCTTGGTCAGCTCCTATACCACACAAACCCAGTTCCAGTGTTCTAGAGCCCATCTAAAGTGGAGTTTCCAGAACAAGCCCTCGTACTTCCCAAGGCTAAGTCTTTCGTATGTATATCCAGGGCCCACACCCACAGGGAGCTAATCTGGACTTAATTCCAAGTCCTGAAACAAGCAGCTCTCCTGAAAGTATAACGCTGATATGCTCATTAGCACACACTAGGTGCAGGGGGGCAAGCCATCACAATAACGCAGGCAAAGACTAAGTCTGAGGACAAAAACAGAATTTAAAACAAACAAACAAACAAAAAATCCACCACATATTCACACTTCCTGTGAAAGAAACACAGCTTTCCTAATAAGCGCCGTGCGCAAGTGCTGAGGTAACTATCAGGGAACGAACCAGAAGAGGCCTGCACAGCACTGCAAACACTTAGAAGCTTTAGTTCTGGAAAATTTCCACTTCTCTATGGTTCTGTAAATTCCCTCCACTCCAAACACTAAGACAAGTGCCCATGCCTTGTTTCTTAAGCAAGTATGTTCTCCTTGTTCTCCTATGTTTACGATGCTCCCCTGAAACTATCACCATTTCAACAGTACCACATGAGCAGTCAAGTCAGGCAGAGGGCACTGGAAACACCCATGTGGGCCTCTTGCACACTGCAACAAAAGTAAATTGTGAAATGGGTTTGAAGAATGATAACTTTACTGTCTCCTTAAGTTAAAGGTGTACCTGCCTTTTGAGTTAGCAATCACATATCTAGAAATTTACTTTCCAAAGATACCTGCACAACAACAGACACATCACTGCAGCATTAATTTTAGCAGCAAAAAAACTGCACATTACTTAATATAACTTAAATAAATAATAACACATTCATGCTATGGAAAGTGGCAGCCCTGAAGAGATGTCACCAGCACACTTGTAAGTAACGAAAGCCAGTTCCAAAGCTACGTGCACTGCAAGCCCCATCTGTGCATTTGATGTGATAAGCAGAGTATTCCTGGGGCTTCCCCAGGGAAGTGGGTAGTGAATGGGATGGAGTAGAAAGGAAGACTTTCAATTTTCACCTTCCACGATTCTATACTGCTTGAATTTTGTTTGCGAGAAGCACGTATTATACCATAACATTTTAAAAAGCAAGGATTAGGAAGGCAGATGTTCACTGTCAAATCCAGCCACAGACAAGTGGTAAAAGCTGTCACATGGCCCTAATTTGTTCTTGTAGCAAAATTAGATCAGAAGTTCTGGAGTAGTTCCGAATTGGACCTGCAGAAGCATTGTCCCATGCCTACCTCCACACTGCTCACCCCACCCCCTGGGCATCTGTCAGTGAGGGCCCCACTAGGTCAACCTGGTGATGACTAAGGAAGCAACCCCGTCACTGGTGGACCCTCAGCTCCAGGGCAGGTTTTGCCACTCATTTGTCAGGTGTCATGGCCAGCCGCAGCCTCCATGACCTCATTCAACACATCACACTATGATATGGAGGTTAACGTGGAATTCACCCCCCACCCCACTCAGAACACGGACAGAACAAAGCAGAAAGGAGATGCGTGGTGCCAGCACAGGGTTGCAAAGACATGTTCTGTTTCCACAGGGCTACCTGCAAGGTGACCCAAGAGGCCACTCCATCCTAATGGTTCTCGTTTAGAGCAGCTCTGTCCAACAGAAGTTATTGCGTTGATGCAGATATTGCTCTTCATCTGCACTATCCAAAGGGGAAGCTGCTGGCCACGTGTGACTATTGAATGTTTCGAATGTGGTTAGTATGATGGAATCCTTCATTTTATTGACTTTTGATTGACTTGAATTTTACCTTTTATGGCCCCATGTGACTAGCAGGTCCCATAGTGGACAACACAGCCGTAGACGCTAGCTCTTCGGTCCCCATGGTCAAAACCTCATGGCCCTGGAACCTTCTTTCACTTGAGTCAAGGTCCTCTGATTCAGAGGAGGAATTCTCTTTTTCCATACCAATGATCCAGAAACTACTCCCCAAGTACCTCCTCATGGTCATCAGGCCACCTCCCGCTCACCAAGGCTACTTTCATCACCAGGTCACCAAGTTTCTGGATACCCAGGGCCAGCTAGCCCACCCAGAGTTGTGCCCACAGTTCCATTCTCCAGGGCACACATAGCCCTGGAGGAGCTGAAGGCGGACAGACCCTCAACACGCACAGAGCAGCTCAACCCCAGCTGGCGGGCAAGAAAGTCAAAGGCAGCAAGTCGGGGCTTACCTCGGCCTCACAGGACATCAGGTGTAACTACATGAAAAGAACATGGCTTGCTTCTCATTTGGCAACATGGTTACAGACACAGATGCTAAATGTGAGTCGGATTAATTCTGGAACACTAAATTCCACATACAAGGTGTAACTGCAAGGGAAATGTGAGCCTCATTCCATAAGCCCCTGGGAAAACCCATGATTTCATGATCATGGAGCTGGGGGCAGGGAGTAACTTGCACCTTCCTTGGAGGGCCCTGAAGACAGCTTCAACCCCAGGTTGAACGGTGCTAAGACTACATAGTGCAAATTCAGGGAAATAAAAAATAAAATAAAGTACACACTCTATCTGGTGTGGCTCAGTGGACTGAGCACTGACCTGCGAACCAAGAGGTCACTGGTTCAATACCTGGTCAGGGCACATATCTGGGCTACGTGCGAAATGCAATCAATCGATGTTTCTCTTGCACATCGATGTTTCTCTTCCTCTCTTTCTCCCTCCCTTCCCCTTTCTCTACTAAGAAATAAATAAAATCTTTCTAAATAAATAAATAAAGTGCAAGAAAATATTTCCCCATGTTTTCAGACTCTCAGACACCCTGAAGAACAAAGAAATTCACCTTTCAGGTGTCATATCAGCCATACACATTAGCCCTTGTGGCTGTTTTCATTTTGGTCCTGTCCCATGTGGTTGTTTGTGTGGCCTAGAGCCCCATATTGCAATCTTGCAGTGACAGCCTTCCAATGTCTGGGTTAATTCCAATATCAACTTCTGCTGTCTTTTATATTTTCTAGGGTTTGGTTTCTTTTTAAATTACAGTGGTATCTCGGTACTCACTGTTAATTCATTCCAGGACTCATGACGAGTGCCGAAACCTATGAGTACCAAATGATGAAGCACTTTCTCTTGCAGGGCAGCGTTGTGGCTCAAGTTCTTGCCAGTGCAACAAGTCCTGAGCAAGCACCAAGTGTTGAAACATTTTTTTCTCGTCAAAATGCGAGTATGGCATTTGACGAGTTCTGAAGCCAAATACCAAGGTATGACTGTGTATCTAATTCATCCAAGCCCTACATTTTTTGAGGGCTATAAGCAGACTTTCCAAATCTTGAACATGCTGGCAAAGATCACTGCCTTGGGATGATGTCGTCTACTTCAGAAGCCATACCTGGCTGGCCCTGGGTCAGCACCCTACTTATACTTACAGCAGTTTGTGGATTCAGAGTACATTCACACATCAGACAAAGCTGGCCTTCCAAAAGCCACTTAAAACTCTATCCAATATTCTTACCTGTTTTTCCCTCCAGATGGGACTTTTAAAATAGTTTTGTCAAGTTAAAAGGGAAAAATCCCATTGAAATTTTGGCTGGAAGAATAATAAACCACTAAGTGAACTCTGGAATAACTACATTTTATCTATAATATTTAATTGTTCTTCTCCTGGACCATGGTATTTCTTTCCTCTTCAAATTTTGCCTTATACCACATCAGTGGAGCTGCTGTGTGGTTTCACGCAGGCATAAAGTTAGGTCTCCCGTTACCATAGACAGTTATAGTAGGAGTGCTGGGGAATTTCCCCAACTAGCCAAGATGGTAGCGGGGAAGTTCTTACACTATGAGTGCCAAAAGCTTGAAATATGAATGGATAGGACCTGAGCGTGCCAAAAGCTAGAAAGATTAATGGACAGGGCCCTGAGAGCACCAAAAAGCTACGAAGATAATCAAATAGGAAAAAAGCCATCCCCTCCCTATCCCTATAAGAACCTCCAGCTTAAGCGAGAAGATTGAGATGGTCTTTGAGAGGGAAGTCCACCACTCTCTCAGGATGCGCAACACCTGAAAACAACCTCTCTTCTTTTGCACCAGCACCTACCTCAAGAGTTGGGCTTTTGCTGCAGTAGGCAGCCAAACCTGTTTTGTTCAGTTAGTTTTTGGTGACTCTGGCAGGACAACATGGACCTTGGTAAGTCCCGGAGGGCCCAGGCTGAGGTCCCAGCTGCCTGTGGCAGGCTGACCCTGGGAGAGCTGGACTGTGGGAATTTCCTAGCAGCTGCTGAGAGCTTTTCTCGGGGAATATCATTGCACTCCTGCTCAAGGCCTCAGCCACCTGAAATGCTTGGCTGGTGAAAGGAAACGAGTCGGGGGAGCAGACGGACTCTGGGATTGATAAGTCAAACCAGCATGCAACCCTAGGGTCCTCTATCCCTGCCCTTGGGCTTTGTGCCACTAGGGCTTTGTACCACTTGGGTCCAGGTGGGACCACTTGAGGTACTGGTAGGCAGGAGATAAGACACTAAGACTTGCTTATGAGTACTAGTTTGGAATAATGGAATTATAAGATTCAAGTTTTGTTTATATGGTCCCACTTTGAGGTCCTGTTATGGTTATGGTTTCGGGTTTGTACTTTTGTGCCATCGGGGGTTGTTCTATTTTGACTCCTGAAGGAAGTCTACTGTGCCAAATTTTAGCAGAGTGGTCCACGTATAGCCATGATCTAATGACTAAGATGGGACTGGTTTTCTGTTGTAACAGTGCTTGGCCTATGTATACTGTAGACTATGGGGGGAAATGGCCCCTAAATGGTTCCCTAAATTATTCTGCCAACGGTCACAAAATTCCTTATGTTCGGGCGGGCATTTCTGTCTTTATACAATAAGGATTCAGCAAAGAAAGGGAACAACCTAAGGATACAGAGAAGGGAACTGGCTTCAAATCCCCTCCCTGACAGTAAGACACAGGAAGAAAAGGAAAATGAAGTGAGTCTCTTTAATGCCCTGAACCCAGGGGACACAGGATAGCAGAGGAAGATTTCTCCCCCCCACCCTCCCACTGTTGGATACCCCTGAAATAGGACCCTGAGAGGCAAGAACCCCACCCCTGTATGAAGAAGGAATGGTCTCACCCTCGAAGACCCAGCCAGGCACCCAATCTGGCCAGGAAGCAGTCCTGCCTGAAGCAGGACAATTCCCTTTGAGGCAATGCCCTGTAGGTGGAATAACCAGAAAGGCCAGCTCACTGGCTTACTAACTGGGCCTGTACTCCATTTTCCATTTCAGGTTTACTGAATTGGAAGAATTCCAATCCCTCATATAAGAAGAGTCTTTAGGAAATGGCTGATCTTATTACTTCCATTTTTCCCACTCACCATCAAAACTGGGCAGACATACAGGCTCTCCTTAACATCCTGCTAATGGCGGGTGAAAGGCGGCTAGTTATAAATAAGGCTAATGAAGAGGCTCATCACCTCCATCAATAGAACCCAATGTGCCCTGGCTGGCGTGGCTCAGTGGATTGAGTGCTGGCCTCCAAACCAAAGGGTTGACAGTCTGATTTCCAGTCAGGGCACTTATCTGGATTGCCGGTCACATCCCCAGTAAGAGGCGTGTTGAGAGGCAACTACACACTGATGGTTCTCTCCCTCTCCTTCTCCCTTCCTTCCCCTCTCTCTAAAAATAAATAAAATCTAAAAAAAAAAAAGAGAGAGAGAGCGAGCCCCATTGGAACACCCAACCCAGCCAGGGCGATTCCCTTGACAGAGCCCACAGTAACCTGAATAGCGAGAACCTAGCTTCCCTAGAACATTACAAAAGGTGTACATGAGAAGGGCTTAAGAAAGGAGTGTCTAAACACAAGAGACTGAATATAATATGTGTTATTCAACAGAAACCAAAGACCCTTTTGAATTTTCAGAAAGGATTTATCAGGCCTACTGAAAGCACACTGATGCTGATATAGAGGCGCCAGAAAATGTCTGGAAGGTAAGCATGACTTTTATTGAGCAAAGGACCCTGGATGTCAGAAGGAAGCTCCAACATTTAGATGGGGCATCGGGAATAAATCTTTACCAGCTAGTAGACATAGCCTTTACCATGTCCAGCAAAAAGGAGAATTAAAGCAGGCCACCATTTTCTTAGAAACAGTGTGGGGAAACCAGGAGAGGCAGGACCCAAACGGAAAAGGGAAAGGCCCACTAAGCACCAATCAATGTGCCCGCTGCAAGGAGGGTCACTGGAGAAAGGACTACCCAGAACTCAAAAGGAAAAACAGAAAGGAGAAACCCTCACCGAGAAATGTTTGAAAGGAGACTACTGGCTGACAACAGGCTGCTTTGGAAAATATCAAGCCATTTTATTAGACAACCCAAATAGTGCCTTGCAAACCACCACTACCTTAAACCTCATTACGCCCTACTTCTGGACTTGAAGGGAGTCTCAGACCTCCAGCAGGACTGTTTAAAAATCATTGACAAAGTTTATTCCAGCAGACCAAATGTATTGGACCAGCTGCTGACAGAATCTAACTGGGAATTATACACAGATGGGAGCAGCTTCATGGGGAGAATGGTCAACAAGGAGCCAGATACATGACAGTCACCATAGATTAGGTAACAGAAGCTCAGTTGCTTGCTCTAGGAACCTCAGCACAAAAGGTTGAACTGACAGTCCTACCAGAGCTTTAGAATTATCCCACAGAAAAAATGATAACATTTACACTGACTCTAAATATGCCTTCATGGTAGTCCATGCCCATGGGGCAATATGGAAAGAAATTAGGCTCTTAATCTTGGAGAATAAGGACATCAAACATGCAAAAGATATTTTACAATTACTAGAGGCAGTTAATCTACCAAACCAGATTGCCAAAATGCACTGCCCAGGACACCAGAAGAATGATTACTAAACAAGCCAGGAAACCAAACTGCCGATAAGGCAGCAAGGCAAGCCACCTGTGGGCCCCACTTCTTGGGGCTTTAATTCTCCACCTGGCCTCATCAGATTTTAAACCACGTAACATGGAACAAGATGAGGAATGGGTCCAATGGGCATCGGGAATAAATCCTTACCAGCCAGTAGATTTTCTAACCACGTTACCCTGTTCCATGTTACATGGATTTTCTAACACTGACCCTAATTCTATATGGAAGATCAACACTCACGGTATGATCTTACTCCTTGAAGCTCTAGTATCACATCCTCAAACACATACATGAAGGAACCCATTATGGAAGGAATGCTTTAATGGACCTCATTAGATCACATCTGAAGGGTCCTCATTTACAAAGGACTATTCAGAAGATTGTTCAAGTCAGATATATGCCAAAAACAATCCTAAGACAGAATGTGCCCTAACAGTAAAGGAAGTACAATATAAAGGGATATGGCCACTTGAGGACTGGCAAATTGGCTTTACACAGATGCCTAAAGCCATGGGAAACTTTAAATCTTTACTAAAAGTTTTTGTAGACACTTTTTCTGGATGAGTAGAAGCATACTCCACTAGAACTGAGAAGGCAACCGAGGCTCCAAAACTTTTCATCAGAGAAATAATCCCTAGGTTTAGACTTCCGCGAAGCATTCAAAGCAACGATAGGCCATCATTCACTTTAGAAATCTTCCAGAAGATAGGACAGGCACTACAGTGAAACTACACACATTTTGGAGACCCCAATCTATGGGGAAGATGGAGAAAATGAACTATACAATAAAGAAGACGCTGGCGAGAATATGCCAGAAAACATGTCTGAAATGGCACCACCAGGCACTCCCTTGCTCCAGATTAAGGTAGCACCCCAAAGTGAGCTTAAATTAAGCCTTTTGAAAATTCATGGGAGACCCCTCCAAGTTTCTGTTTTAGGAACATCCCGTTTAGATTTAGAACATGAATAAAAAAACAGTCCCGGTTGCAATAGTTCCGTAGATTGAGCATCGGCCTGAGAACCAAAGAGTTGCTGGTTCGATTCCCCAGTCGGGGAACATGCCTGGGTTGCAGGCCAGGTCCCCAGTGTGGGGCACACGAGAGGAAACCACACATTGATGTTTCTCTCCCTGTCTTTCTTCCTCCCTACCATCCCTTTGTCTAAAAACAAAAAATTTTTTTTAAATCTTTAAAAAAATTTTTTAAAAAGCAAACAATACGTACAACATCTAGAGCAAACACTAACAATTTTGCACAAGCTTGCTCATTGCAGGTCCATCTACCCGTCTGATGAGCCCTTACA
This sequence comes from Mormoops blainvillei, assembly GCA_004026545.1. Classification (NCBI taxonomy): domain Eukaryota; kingdom Metazoa; phylum Chordata; class Mammalia; order Chiroptera; family Mormoopidae; genus Mormoops; species Mormoops blainvillei. The sequence goes on along the minus strand of PVJD01001448.1, from coordinate 2,921 downwards.
CCTGTTCCAGCCAGGACACCGAGTTTTACTAAAGACCTGGACGATTCAAGGTCCTGAACAGCAGTTAAGTGAGCTATGGGGTCCCCATGACATCATGCTGACAACATATTCTTCCCTAAAGCTCAAGGGAATCAAACCTTGGACGTACCACTCAAGGATAAAGTGGGTGCCATGTGATGAGGAGAACTTGGATCTTGCTGCTGCTGTTGATACTGAAATGAAAAGCTGGACCTGCACTCCTGATGGAAATTTAAAATTCCTCTTTCAGGGAGGGACAGCACCACCCAAAGCTAAGTGACAGTGTTACTTTTTATTTTATTCTGCATTTCCCAGAGAGTGGCTTCCTCAGCAAATTTATTCTGCTGTTGGGTGTGCTGTCCAAAGCCCTGCTCAGGGTTAGATCATGGGGATCCTTTAGTCTCTCCAGTTTCCCCTGAACTACTAGACATACCCCTCACTAAACACTTGACTGACTATCTGCACAATAGGTCTCACTTTGGAAGCCCAACATCATCTCTTGAAACATGAAAAAGCCTACCAGCTTTGTTTGTTCAGCAGGGTCACCCTGTAGACAACATGTATGCCACCCTCCAAAGACAGCAAATCCTTCTTCCTCACATAAAGGCTTTCCCCCATTCCTGATCACCTCCCCCCACCTTCCTTTAGTAAACAGTAAGAATCTCAGGACCCAGGGATAGATAAGACTATGTCCTTTGACAGCAGGAAGTAACTACGGAAGATACCTTCATCCATTTGCCTTTTTAAGATTATGAAGGTCTAGAGTTTTGAAGGAGGGAGTTGTTACCACAGATAGTCTGAGCACTGGGAAGTCTCCCCCATTGGCCAAGATGGCAGCAGGAGGAGGTTTTTACACTGAGTGCACCAAAAGCTAGAAAGATGAATGGATATGGCCCATGCACACCAATAGCTAGAAATACGAATAGACAAGGCCCCAGGCATGCCAAAAGCTAGAAAGATGATTGGAAAGGAAAAAAGCCCTCCCCTTCCTATCCCTATAAGAACCTCAGGCTTGAGCAAGAAGATTGAGATGGTCTTTGGGACGGGAGTCCACCATTCTCCCAGATCGCACAACACCTGAATAAAACCTCTTTCATTTTGCACCAGCACCTGCCTCACAAGTTTGGTTTTTGTTGTGGCATACAGCCAAACCTCTGTTTTGTTCAGTTACATTCCTCCTAACAAGGTTCTCTATTTCCTACAAATTAAGACTATTTTGCCTTCCTATCTTATCACCTCATTTTCGTTTCACGTTTTATCTCAGCTAAGCCATACATGGTAATAATGGCCATAGGACACATAAAGCTCTATTCTGAACACACCTGATGTTGTAGAGCCGGAAATCAGGCTGGTTCTCAGTCCCATGCCTGTCTTCTCAAATCAAAGGCCCCTGTCCCTAAGTCAAGTGGAACATCACCTTAAACGAGGGCAGTATGCCCTCCCTCCAGCCTGTGGAGGCAGGGCTGAGGCTGAGTGGTTGGGCTTTCAATGGGCCTGAGAGGTTGACATGAACTATGGATGCAGGTGGCTGGTCCCTGATCCTCAGCAGGGGTCCCAAGCCACTCATAGAGTATGGGTCCCCTCACATGCAGCAGGGTGCTGCCTGAGCAAATGCCACCCCCGCCCCCCACCAAAGTTGGGAGAAGAACACTTGAGAAAGGTAACAGAGCTTCACAAAGAGGCAAGAAAGGGAAATCCAGCCAAAGAGACAGGACCCTGTGTATCCAGCATAGGTCCAAACATTTCAAAACCCCTAAGATGCCTCATCAAGACAAATATAATTCATTTTCCAAATCACTTAGTTAGACTTGAAAGAAAACATAAGACTATTCTATCAAATGAGTGATGAACATGTAAACATGAAGTATGAACTGACTGGCCCAATTTCTATAGTAATATCAACTAAGAAAGTAACAGGAAATTAATGTTCTATAGTATATATTCCATTAAAATAACTGGGATGGGGTTAGGGAAGACAGGACACTAGGAGGGTTGGGGGGATAAATACAACTGCTCTTTGAAAACATTACCCTACCACTGACTCAACAAACACAGAAAATAAAGCTATGCTGCTAAAATACCAGGAGAGGTATACAACAGAACAGGTTCGCAGAACACAGTCAGACATTTTAGAAAGATCTGCTGTTCCCCTGACTCAGGCTCACTCACAAGACTTGCTCTAGTCAAGGATGCTGGTTGGAAATATGCCCTTTTATAGCTCTGTCATCTGTGAGACTAGCCTTTGCCCTAAGAGTCATTGCAGCCTCGGCCTGAACCCCAGAGTGAATATGTGGAACAGACCTATGCTTGACCTGCAGCAAGGAGCCAAATCCAGATGCACTGCAGTGTGAACAGAGCCACTCCGCTGAGACAACACGCATCAGTCAACCTCCAACCAATTCAACAGAAGCATGAGCAAGAATAAATGTTGGAATAAGCCACTGAAATCTGAAATGATATGCAGCCTTGTAGCAGTAACTAATTGCCACAGATGGCTTCCCCAAAGGGGTTCCATCAGCCATTTAAAGATTGCCTTTCTCTCCAGGTTCATGAAGAAATAAAAGCTACTTACCAGGTTCACCTTTCTTCTTTGAACCAGACTTCTTCTTTGCAGGAGCCTCTTGCTTTGGTGCCTCCTGGCTCTGAATCATATCTGCATTTTTGCTCTGGTTAGTTGACTCTGCCTTTTTACCCTGATTGGCAGACGCATCCACCTTTTTGCCCTGGTTGGGGGACCCTTCTGACTTTTTGCCCTGGTTTGGAGTTCCCTCTGCCTTCTTGCCTTGATTAGGGGCCCCATCTGCTTTTTTCCCCTGGTTTGTAATTCCCTCTGCCTTTGTGCCCTGATTAGCAACTGAATCTGTCTTTCTGCCCTGATTCTGGGCCCCCTCCACCTTTTTGCC
>PVJD01001447.1:255387-266315 GCA_004026545.1 Mormoops blainvillei | reverse complement strand
TTGTCTTGGGCAAAGTCTTCATAAAATAACTACTGACTGACTGTCAAGCACAAGAAATTGAGCCACACATATATTTGTGACTTTTCAACAAAGGTGCCAAGGTAACTCAATAAAGGAAGGGTAATACTTTCAATAAATATTGTCATAACAATGGGGTGGTTACGTGGAAACAAAACAAAAGCAAAAAAACTCAATCCATATCTCACACCGTGTATAAAAACTAACTCAAAATTGATCATAGACTTAAGAGTAGGTAGTAATAGTATAAAACTTCTAGACAGAAAATATGGGAGAATATCTTGGTAGCCTTACTCGTGAAAAGAATTTCTTAAACAAGACAGGAGTGGCAAAACTATAAAAGAAATCAATAAATTAAATTTTATCAAAATTTAAAGACTTCGCTCTTCAAAAGACGGTGTTAAGAAAATGGAAAGTCAAGCCAGGGGCTGGGAGAAAATATCTGTAAAACACCACCAGCAAAACACTTCCATGGTGGAGATTAAGGTATGGATACACTGTGAGATAGGGGTATAGATGTAGCTGTAAACAGGGATCCAGATATAGGCTCACTTAAAAATAAAACATTGATCCAAGTCTGAACAAGAACTTCACCAAAGATGATACAGAGATGGCAAATAACTACATGAAAAGATGCTCAACGTCGTTTGTCATTAAGGACGATGCAAATCAGAGCCACAACGAGATACCACTACACCTCCGCTGGAAAAGCTACAGGCGCCATATCGAGTGTTGGAAAAGATACGGGAGAGTGCTGATACAACACATTACAGTTTGAATTATGAAATGGTACCACCACTTTGGAAAAGGTTGGCATTTTCTTAAGCATATAGTACCACAAAACGTAATCATTCTACTCCTATATATTTACCTAGAAAAAACAAAAACGTATTTTCCCTCAAAGACTTGGACACAAATGTTGTACACACAACAGCTTTCTTTTTCGTTAGAGTCAAAAACTGGCAACAATTCACATGTTCATCAATAAAGAATGGATGAATATCCATACAATAGACTACTACTCAACAGTAATGGAATGAGCAATTGATACATGTAACAACATGAATGATCTCAAATAATTTTGCTGAGTTAAAAAAGCCAGACCCCTCGACACACTAAGAGTATATATTATATGATTCTATTATATATATTTCTTGAAAATGCACCTAAATCTATAGTGACAGAGAGCAGGTCAATGGCTGCCTTGCGACAGGGTGAGACAGGTGGTGGGCAAGGAAGGGCTAGATTGCCAAAGTGCTCAAGAAAACTTCTGGTGAAAATGCTGTATTCATTATCTTGGCTGTGGTGATAGTTTCAAAAGTGCACACGTGTCAAAACTCATCATATTAAACAGTTTGAATATTTGCAGTTGATTACACTCTGATTGAACTTCACTAAAGCTGAGAAAAGTTTTGAAAAGAAAAATCTAGTTAAATGCTATACCAGATGGCATAAACGAAGACTGTCCCAAGCAAACTGAGGTATGTGGATAAGCCGAGTTTATGGACACACACACCTGCTTACATGGTTAATTTTTAATATTGTTCCAGCTCTTAGATGAATCCACATCTCCTGTTCCTTCAAACAACCCACGTCAAATCATTCCTGATTAAATTTCTCTTTCCTACATTTGCTTTCAGCATCACATACATCTTTCCTTTCAGGGCTTATCACATTGTACATTACCATTTATTTCCATTGAATTAATGTCTGTCTCACTCCACTGGATTGTAAGAAACATGAGTTCTGGAATCTTTTTTCCTTTCCCCCTCATTATTGTATTCTCAGTGTCTGGTGACTATGCCTAATTAACATCGGTTGAAAGAATAAATGAATGTGGCAGCAAAACAAAAGATTTGATAAAAGGTGAGAAACATATTCTACTCCTCTAATTAATTTATGCAATCAATGAATAATAACATGCTTTACATTTAAAACATGTGCATATGAAGAAACACTGCCCTACTTAATATTCTATTTGATCATTGTAAAAATTAGACAAAGAATGCAAAACGAATAAATGCATTTCCTTTTGTGAATGAACCGAGGACTTAAGAAGTCACATGGACAATCAAGCAGTGAAAGTAAGTCCTGCACCCAAAGGCCCGAAGCCAGGGCCGGTGGCTCTTGCACTGAGACACAGCTCTCACTCCCAAGGCCTTCCTCACCTCATTCCCAGATATCGCGAGTGCCTCCCGATGCGCTGATACTCAGCCTTAGACACGCACTGGAATGACAGGGACAGTCGTGTGCTTTTGGATAGCTTTTATTTTTTAATACTGATACTTATAGCCCAATCTCAGAGGCTCTAATGAACAGGTCTGGGAGGCCTGCCAGGCAGGAAGAATCGTCAGTGACCTCCATGTGATTCTGACCCACAGCAAAGTGTAGAGCTGCGGGTTCGTCTGGCCTCGGGCCGGACAGCTGTAATGCCTCTGACCCATTCCCAGCTCTGAAGCAAATGTCAGTGATTATAAACACAGACAAACTCGCCCACTTGAAAGCCATTGAAGTGACCATACAGCCTATAGGGTGTCCCATGAACCAAACACCAGACCTGAAATAAAGACCTGCCCAACTAGGAGAGTCAGAAATAACTGATTCCATGGTTGGGGCGGTGAAAATGTAAGAGGGGCCCAGAACATCTGGCTCCAGAGAGAAGGAAGGACTTAGAGAAAGTGATAACAACGCCTCGAAAGACCACAGGAGGCAGCCTGAGGGGACTCCCACTGGCCAATGTGAGCCTCAAAATTAATACTGGTCGTATTATAGCCAATTGTCTCGACAGGAACCCATGGTTCCATGTTGATAAAAAACAAATAAGTAAATAAAGGAAGGGAAAGGGAAAGCCCTTTTTTGTGTAATAGAATGCCAATTAATACATTTAGGAAGACAAAAGTGGGGAAGATCAGCATTTTGACCATCACACTGGTAACTGACTCAGGCCAAAAAAAAAATGTATGTATGTTTTTTTTAACATATTATATATATATATATCTCTCCAAGGAAAGCTAAAACCAGCTGGTGAAAGTTTTCTAAATAAAACTGGATATTGACATAGTCTCAAAGAATCTCTTGTAAGTTATTTATTGTACTATTACCTTATTATATTTTTACAATAGGTAAAAACAGAAACCTCACAATGGACAGGCCTGACTGACACGCCTCAACCAAGGGGCCACAGTGAAAGTCACCACTAACAGGATCTCCAGGGCCCTGGATATGACGCTGTGAGAAGCACACAGTATCACTCCTGTAATGTTCCTGCCAAAAATGTGCAAAATCTAATCACAAAAAAATAGCAGACAAACCCAAAGTGAGAGACAGTCTACAAAATAACCAGTTTGTACTTTCTAAAAACGTCAAGAAAAGCTGGGGAACTGATCTGAATGAAAGGAGACTAAATATACCTGACGACTGAATGCAATGCCTGTCCTGGACAGGACACTGAACTGGGGGAGGGTGGGAGCCCAGGATCTATAAGAAGCATTGCAGGGTCAATGGTGAAACATGAGCATAAAGTGTGGGTTAAAGGTCAGCTTTACATCCATGTTCAATTTCCCGATTTCAGTCATTGTACTGTGGCCACAGGTAAAATATTCTCCTTCTTAGGAAATAGACATTTAAGTGCGTAAAGGGTGAAAAAAGAGCAACATGCCTGCAGTTTATTTTTAAATAGTCCAGTGCCAAAATTACAGGGAGCGAGAGGGGGAAGGGAAGAGAGGAGAGGAGAGAGAAGAGAGGGGAGAGGTAGAAAGAACAACAGGGTGACGCAGAGAGAATAGTATACTTTGCACCACACTGACAACTTTTCTGTAAGTTTGAAATTTTATCAAGATATGAGTGACAAAAATTAAACAAAACAGAACACAGGGTGCCCACCTCTGCACCCTTGGCTCTCCCAGGGCCCCGTCCTCACACTTCTGTTCGCACTCTGCTGAGACCCTGCTGTGCCTTGAAGTCACTGTGCTCCTGTCTATAAGCGGCCCGGTCCAACCACCTGGAACATACCAAGTGGGCAATTCCTAGTCATTCGCTCAGACTCATGGCAGGTGCGCTCTCCTCTGTGGCGCTTCCCCTGGCCGTCCCCACCCGCCCCACGCCCAGCCCTGGGCGCTCTCTCCCACGTTCCCATAGCGTGCACCGGGCGCTCCCTTCTCATTGCTCCCCCTGCACCATCCCACTGCCCAGCTCTCCTCCTGGACAGCAAGTGGTCCATTGCACTGTCCTTTGCGACCCATGGGCCCCCAGTCTCTTAGACCAAAAAGAGGTACGCCACCAAAAATTACTGCTATGGTTGAATGAATGCTGTCTATTCAGCAAGATGTCAGCACCAAACACCATATATATTTTAGCATATCTTTTAAGAATGGAAAGAAAAGAGTGCTGAATTAACTTATTTCCATGATTTTCATTCAGTATATATTCAAAGCATTTTTAGATGCACTTTATTGTATAGATGCTAATAGACACCTTAAAAGTTGCTATTTTCTGACAAAAATAACTATTTTTCCTCTTGCAGTTTCTAAGGAGACAAACTCCTAACCACTGAGAGGCATTTACTTGATCAGCACGGATCATCTTTCTGCAAACACCCTCATGCTGAATCACATTTCAGTGATGGGCACGGCTGACCTGTGGCAGAGCTGCATGCTCTGCCTGGGAGTGCAAGGGGACCAAGAGCTTGGGAGGGGCATCGGGAGGGGCACCGGGGGGAGGGAGGGGCTGAAGGTTGCCCACAGCAAAGGAAAAGAGGGAGAAGGAGAGACCCGGAGACATAAGCCACGAACAGAGCTGTGGGGAAGGAGGGGCAACCTAATGCATTGTAGGTGTTCAATAAACATTTGCTAAATGAATCAGGGGAGTGTGATGTGCATTTAGGAAGTGATCTTTGGTGTACTATAAAAGCCTCGCTTATCTTTGCTGCAGAACCTTCGGTAGGATAGCTACTGTCCTTAACGTTTGGTAAAGCAAATTGGGGTGAAGGGATGGAGAGACTTGATAAGTACAGGGGATGCTGGTGGGGGGAAGAGGCTGCACATGGGAGCCTGCTCCCTGCTTCACTTGGGGTCCATGACAAGGACATTCAGCTGAAAGGCACAGGTAAGGCCATAGTGATTTTTTATTGCTAGCATCCATTCTTATTAGTCAAGGCCTGTGGTATGCACCGGTTGTTAAATATTTTTAATGCCTCTGATAATGACCGGACATATGTAATAGTATGATAATATAAGAAATGTGTACAAATTAATTTAGAAGGTGAGATATATTCATTAAAAAAGCTACCTGGAATGAGCAGTCATATAAAATGAATCAAATTAGGGTTTCAGTCAAGTAAGTGCTTCTGGTGTCGAACTGTCATGAACTACAGGGACCAGAATGCTGATGTGGGATCATTTTAAAAGCTTCTTTTTCACAAAGAGTTTCTATAAATATATGTTCCAGATGGTGATTACGGTTGTATTAAACACGTGCTCATTAAGTAACTTCGATAGGCTGAACACTGAGGCTCTGCCCTCAAGGAGTTTGTAACCTAGAAGGATCAATCGACATATAAACAAATAATCTAATAAAAAATAATGTATTCAAGCTTACAAATGCAAATGCCATTGACTCCGAAATTATTCAAACATTAGGTTCCAAAATAAATGGCGTCATGGAAACAAAATCTAAAGAGGAAAGGAAAGCTTCACTGATGTTCTAAATCCAGACACTGTAACAGTAAGAATACTAAAATGTAGTCACATGGTCGAGAGTTCTACCTTAATTTGGGGGTCAGACGCCCAGGGGCAGGCTTTGACAGTCACTACCTAAATGTGTAACCTCGAGTAAGTCAGTAAAGCAGCCTATCTGAAGAGCAACTCCTCTTTTATGTAATGAGAGGCTGGGTAAGATGAGGGATTTCAAATATTCTGCGAAAAGGCCCCGCGGGGTGGGAGAGTGTCTGCTGGACAGGATGCTGGGTCCTCCCCTTTGCCAACTACAGCAGCGCCTTTTCTCTTTTCTGCGTATTGGGGTTCTGTTTCTGTTTCATTTGAAAGGTTCTACCACTAAAAAGAGAACTAGATAGATACCCTCTCTAAGTCATATTCTGGGTCATAAAAGACCCTGTTATTTCTTAGGGGAAAGTAGTCAGAGATGAAAACTGGTGAATGTGTCCATGAAAAGTTCACTTTGTCTTTAAGGTGTAATTCTGTAAGCTCCCTCGGAAATCCTTTCACGTTGATTATGTTATGTTACGTTTTTTTAAACCTTCCACTAATTGTTCACATTAAGTTGTCTTTTTTTTTTTTTTCCTTTTTTCCTGCTAGGATGAAAAATCCCTATTGCTCTTCTCCAAAGTTCTAACCAATTAACAGCCAGGATTTCATGCAAGCATAATTCAATTAACATACTTGATACATTAATCAACTATTAATTTAATTAGGACATTCAGCAAATTGCCATCATTGTATCTAAACTGGCTGAGTGCCTTGGATACTTTGGGGAAGTCAGGATTGCAGCGTGGATGTGTTTTTATATCTTCAGGGATATAACATTGCAGGAAAAAAATTACCTGTTTTCTCCATCCTTTTCACTCTCAAGCAGTTTGGAAAAGTTGACCTCCTTTTAAGAAATTCAGACTACTGACTGGGTTTTCCGGTTGCTAGAACAACTCTCTCCATTTTCAAACATGTATTTCCTATTTCTCTAGAGACCACTATACCCTTAGCTATGTGGGGAATACAGTAGTCAATTATAAGCTTTAATTTTTTTTAAATTTATTGATTTGGGAGGGAGGGGGGGTAGAGAGAGAGAGAGAGAGCGCGCATGCACACACACTCGCATTGATTTGTTGTTCCACCTATTTATGTGTTCATTAGCTGATTCTTGTACACGCCCTGACTAGAGATCAGACCTGCAAACCTGGTGTATCGGGACAATGCTCTAACCAATTGAGCTACCAGGCCAGGGCTTATGAGCTCTTGTTTTAATAAACCAGTGTTAGTTATGTTATGTTATGTTAGAATAGATTAGGGATGAAGAGACATTAGTTGTTATTTAAAGGTCCATTCTGGGAAATAGCTAACACAAGTCCAACTCTTTGATACCTTGCCCATAGCAGACATCACTAATTGATTGCAGCACTGTTTCCCCTGCATATGCTCTAAGGCATGTTCAGCACCAGAATCCACTCATCTTCCTTTTCTAGTCTCATTTGAAACCCCAAGAATAACCACTTTTCCAAACAGTATAGATACTCAAACTCCTCCTTGGATGCCATGTCTAGACTCTTTTCTCCAATTTTACCATTCTCAACTTAACCTAGAAATCATTTGATTTTTGTGATGCTAACACACACTTTACAAACCTAGTCAGAAGGAAGAAAAATAAGCATATTATCCCAGCTCCAAATTAGTAAGATGCACTATAATTAAACTTTTCTTTTCTTATCAAACCCCCGCCTTCTATACTCCCCCTTGACCCTTCCCTCTAACTCTCCTTTCTCCAGGGATGCATTCTTCCCGCCAGCCAGCGACAGCGTGGGTAATTACTTTGCCCAGAGCTGGCCAATGGTGCAGAAATCACCTCTGTTGTTTCCCACCCTCTCCTTGGGGCAGGTGTTAACTACAGAGCTGTCAGAGGCGACTAGTAAAGTGACAGGAGTGGGGAGCTCTAGGATGAACGACTGGCTGACTGGCTGACTGGAGCTCTGCAGGGTCTTCTCAGTACCCATGCAAAAGGGGTGAGGAATTTGACTGATTCTCGGGCAAGAGAAACTACCCAGGGAGATGATATAGCAAAACAGGAGGACAGGTTTTTCAAATCGATCTGAGTTCTAACCTGACCTCTGCCACCAACTAGTCCAGAGACATTAGTCGTTTCTCTTTCTTCTTGTACAAAACATTATTAGTAATTATTTCACTAAATGTAGCTATCTCAAGCTGTTTTTCCAAAATTAAAAACATGGGCTCTGGTTTTGAATGCCGGCTCCACCAACTACTGGATATGCAACTATGGAAGTTTCTTAAACTTTCTGAACCTCGCTGCCTCCATATTTAAAATGAGGTTAAATCAGATCGTTCATGTACTTACTTAGCATAATTCCTCGGATATAATCGTTACTCAAGAGATGCCTTCATTGTCATTGTCATCATCACCATTCTTAGCTCGGTGTGCCTGCACCTTGTATCAGAATGCCTACTCACAGGTTACAGTGCACCTCAATCACTGCCTCCTCCAGGGAGCCTTCCCTGACCTTTTCTACCTCCTCATTTATTAGTGTGATTGTAACATTCAACGTGCAAAGTGATACTTTATATGTATGTTTTTATATGCATGTAAAAATATTTTATACTGTACATGAACATCTTTTTCCCATAGATGTGAGAAATGTGACTCACCCAGGGTCACCTAGATATAAGCCTAGAACCTAGGGGTTCTTAATTCAGTTTAGCAGCTTTGAAGACTCCCATAAGGGGAACTTGTTCAGTTCTGAAGTAACCATTTCCTAGATGGATAACATATATATATATATATATATATATATATATATATATATATATATATATATATATACACACACACCCCCTATCTTTCACTGAGTTCAAGTCCTCTTTTCAACAATGTATACAGTTACTAGTTCAAATTCTTAAAACATTCAGGATAAATCTCATCCTTCATCCTTCTGACATCCCTCCAGACACTAGCCAGACACTTGAAGTCAATGATCTTATCACCATTTATTCTTCCTCTGAACGTGAGCAATGCCCTAGGTCTATCAGATAGCAGCAGAAACAATCAGAATGGCTGGGGAATTGTAACAGAGTTCCTCTCTTCAGCAGGGGAAATGGAAAGAGCTAAGTGTTTCTTGATATGATAGAGAAATCTAAATGAAATGCCATAGGGCATCCAATTGGGTGTCCCATACTTCCTGGTCCCGCTGCCTACCCAGAAGGGGACACTAAATAAAATTAGCAGTGTCTAAATTTAGAGAAGATCAAAGAAAATCCTTCTCTATACAATGTGCAATTATCCTGTACTGCAGGATATTACTGAGGCAAATTAAAGCAAGAAGAATTGGGGAAAGGATTAGATGCTTAGGTGAATAAGAACAGCCTGCCTCGATGCCAACATGGATAACAATTACGTGGCCAATTAGTTCCCCTGGTGTCAGGGCGTGAACTGAGCTCAAGCTGGGGTCAGAGAATAAACTGCCTATAGAACAGTACAGCAGCATTCAATTTTCTAGGTGCATTATTGGATTTTCCTTTGATTCCTCTGCAGAATCTAAGGGAAACACTTTAGTTGGTAAAAGTGTGAACTGCTTCATTTTGCCTTTTGGATCTGGGTAAGAAATAGAATGGCCTCTGAGAAAATTCTGTATTAAAGAAGGGACATCGGAAGTCTGAAATAGTTTTTTAAGAATGGTGGAACGGGACTGGTAGGGCAGCAGCGGCCTGAAGACGTGTGTTTCCGGCCCTACTCCACGGGAGCTGACTGACTCTGGGGGATGGCCTATCTCTGTGAGCTTTGGTTTCCCCTGAATTAAAGTGGAGAGCGTTTATCTCCTAGCCGAGTTCCCCAGGCCTCGCAGCCTAGATGGGCATAATCAGGAATTGATTTTTAAATTAATAGAAGATCAAGGAGTGCATCTACATATAAAGTACACAGAGGTGGCAAACTTTTCCTCAGGTCTCTAGGACAGGAAAGCCTGCTTGTGTGGAAACTTTTCTGTTTGACATGTTCCCTTGGGGTAAGGTCAAAGGACAATGCGTATCTTAGAGTAAAGGTGGAAAGCTGGGGACATGCTTTTAGCTTCAGGTACTCCCTCCCCTCCATTCTGCCTTCCCACTCAAATGACCTAAAGAATACAGCTAGGGGCGAAATCTAGGCCAGTAAGTGGGAATGAGGGTAAGACTGCACCTATTACAAAAAAAAATTGGAAATATTTTCAAAAACTGCATAGAATGCCAGAATGAGAGATGGATAAACTGACTCATGATTTACTGCTTATAAAAGATCGACTGGCTTAGAAAATAGAGAATTTCCAGTGCACACCCGCCTATCTATGGTCTCTACTTCATAAAGAGACTAGAAAAAAAGAATAATTAACAAATGACATGTTTGCTCCAGCAGTGTATCTGGGAAGCACCTGTGTGGCATACTGACGCTCATCCTACGTGCTGCCCGAAGAACACAGGCGCGATAGTAGCAATGTCCCTCCGAAGACTGCTGCTCTGTTTGAGATACATTGCCCAGTCAACCTGGGGCTACCACAGTGACCACAGAGAAGGAGTCTCTGGCCATGTCCAAGTTCAACCACCACCAGACAACCTTTTCCCACACAGGCTCCCAGTCGTCATGGGAAACCACAGTTAAATGTCTGTTGATTGGGTTGGGTTTAGTTTTTTACATCTGGATTTAGAAGATTCAAATGCAGAACGTATAATAGCCTAAGGGAGCTGAGGTCAAGTAGCTCTAGCATTAAGACTCACTTTGGAAAGCAGAAAAAAGAGAGAAAAATTTCTAAACAACTGGAAAGGTACCATGGTTCAAACGAAAAAGTACAAACTAGAGATGCAGAGAAACTGCCTCCTCCATGTCTTAAGTGTTGTTTCAGAGCACACCCTCAAAACAGATGGCTCCAAACAGGAGGAACACGGACAGTTACTTATGCATCAGAAGTGGTGGGGAGATGAAGTCCTGGACACGAGATGTTTTATCTTCCATATCCTGGCTCAAACACATCAACGAGTGAGAAATCTTCCCATTTATTCTCATTAAACTGAGATAATTCTGATGAGAAAGAAAAAAACCAAAAAACTATGAAGATATTTAAAAAAGAAAACCTCTAAGTATCAAAGCCCCCTATGAATAAAATGTGGAAATACTAAATAAATTGAAAATAAATCTAAGCTAAAGCCATT